>CAIGRQ010034883.1:0-12163 GCA_903798375.1 Fraxinus sp. D2006-0159 | reverse complement strand
ATTTTGTACAAGCAGGATCCTTTTGCCAAAATTGGAGAAACCTTGTCATTTTTGAAAATTATAAATTATGATAAAGAAGAAATAATACAGCGCCCCGCCCCGCCCCACCCCACAGGGGATATTGTTCAAATTAACAATAAGAAATGATTGTGCAAGTGATGAAAATGGTTAATCACGAGAAAAGCAAGCAAAAACAAAATGAGAACAAGAAAGGGTGAAGTCGAAAACTGGACTGGGAGGCCACCCGGTCTGGTGTTGCAATTACAATGGCCATTTTGTTGAATTGGGCGGGTGCCCGGATTTGTACTATGAGGTTGCCCAGTACAAAAAATTACTCATTGGGGCTTCGAATTTTGGTGTCGATTTGAAAGGTTTCACGCCATTTGGGCTTGAATTTTAGCACTTTTTTTCGTGCATGGTGATTGTAATTCTATATATATATATGAGTGGTTTTCATGATTTCACATATCACAAACATCAAATTCATTCACCGTCCAAAATTAAGGATTAAACCTAGTTCTGTATATTGTTCTTCAAATTTCCTTTTTTCAAGTTTTGTTTGATGGATTCAACCTTGGATTGAGTTTGTTTACTGTTGCAAACTATTTGGCTTTCAAGCACTTATCACGGCAAATATCGTTTGAGGTCATCGTGTTCAAACCTTCCATTTTGATGAAATTCATGTTGCTAATTTTTCTTGTTCTTCATCCACTTTTCTCAACACTCCCACCCGCACCCACAACAACATTTTTCATCGCTTCCCTATTTGTTAACAGCATATTCTTCTCTGCTTAAATGTCGTATTTCTACGTACTCCAAATCACCCATAATATGCACAAAGGGCTATTTCTGTGCTCAAGGGATATTTGGCTCTGTGATCTTAGTTCCATCGTACTCGTACAAGTTTTGAGTTTATACTCTGTCAAATGCAAACATCTCATCGTGTTAACTGTTTGTGTAAAGAGTACCTAACAAAGTGAAATAAGCAAGGACTTTATCCTTTTCTCTTGTAATTATCTGCAAAAAGAAAGACGAACTCGATTCCTAAAAATTTCACGATAAACCAGAATGTCAAATGATAGTATCTACACAAATGAACAGAAGATAGAAGAGGATGCAAAGGTATAGTCGGGACTATATGGTCAAAATCACAAATGTGCAGTGAAGTTCGGAAGATGCAAATCATAAGGAATCGTTACATCCATCATGATACTTTTTAGCAAATGATCAACCATTTTCACCAATAATTTTACATCAATCAATGGAGAAAAGGACTGCCACCAACCCCCTCTTGCCTCTAATCCCTCTCCGAATTGCATAAGCCTGAAGAATTGGTGATGTACAATCTGGAAGATGTTTATAAAAATATCACTCCATTTTTATCTACAAATTTCAAGAGATCCGTATGTATTACACACTTATCCATCCATTCTTCATTTTTACGTATTTATAATTTAAACTGTTGATAAACATTTTCCACACATTTGTTTTAATATCAGTTTATTTTCAATTTCTTATTTTTTATTTGAATTGGACCAGTAGTATACAAATCCACAAGAATGGATTTCTAATCGATTGATGCATCAAGTTAGTCGCATCACACATGACCAACAACTTCCTTAACCACTCAATCCCGCCTTGTTTCTTTTCTCCTGCTGAAGGTTTTTGATGCAGATCTTCCTCGGTAGCAAGAAGATTTAGATCGAGTATATTCGGTTTCGTGTACTTTGAATGGATTAATATTCACCTTTCAGCGACGTAAAATATGGAAGTCTATGCGATCATTCCATGACTTAAATGCTAACTAGTGTCAAACACGCGTACTGCTAATGACATTTTTCTTGGATAAAACATAAACACGCGTACTGCAAGTCACATTTTTCTTTGATATTTTAAGTATGTTGTTGGCAGAGAACACCATGAAACTTCAAAGCTATGCAAAGAACTTTTTAACTTATTTTACTAGGAAAGAAAATTAAGTCTTCGACGACTCAAGAGTAAATCTCATTATAATCGTATCTTTTGTCCATCTCAAATGGGGCTGGGATTCACACCTCAC
Source organism: Fraxinus sp. D2006-0159 (assembly GCA_903798375.1). Lineage (NCBI taxonomy): Eukaryota > Viridiplantae > Streptophyta > Magnoliopsida > Lamiales > Oleaceae > Fraxinus > Fraxinus sp. D2006-0159. The sequence goes on along the minus strand of CAIGRQ010034883.1, from coordinate 10,104 downwards.
CGAGAAATTGGTTCATGAACTGAAGACAGTTTTAATCTCTATTACCATCCCTTGTCCAGGGGTATAAATCAAGAGAAAATTCGTATTGGAACACTGAAATAATTTTTGAATAATAGCATTTAATGAGTTTAAAAATTCCTGTAAAAGATCAGGATTGTTTAATATTATTTATACATTCTGAGCAACAAAAAAATGATAAGAGCAGGAAGCAAGAGAAAGTAACCAACAAAAAAGAAAAAAAAAAGGGGAGGGGGAAGATTTGACTAAATAAGCAATTTACCTGATAGTATTATGTTGAAACCATCAATCTTAAATTTACGAATGTGTAATCTAATGGCAAGTATAAATTATTGAAAAACCAATAACGTTAACAGATAATTTACACGTTGGATTATGGATAAGACTCACCACTATATCTTGTCTAACTTTTCTTTAATAGATCTCCTATACATCTCGAGCAACGATGAGTTCTTCTAGTTGATCGGCATTGCCATCATCCAATAACGCCAGAACGTCATCTTCTGTGGTGAAGTCATAACGCTGTCCAATAGCTCTCAAAAGCTGGTACACTTCAAACATGGTAGGCCTCTCTTTAGGAGCCGGCAACACACAGCTACAAGCAACCTTGAGAAACTGGAAAAGCTCACTATCGTAACCTTTCCCGGCCAATGAAACATCGATTGCTTCCTGAAGTTTTGAGGTACTGGACAGTTGGGAAATCCACTCAACTAGATTTCCCTTAAAGCTTTCGGGTGCCTTTGCCACATAAATCGGTTTCTCACCGGTTACTAACTCGAGAAGAACGACCCCAAAGCTATAGACATCCCCCTTCGGAGTGGCAACCAGTGTTCTTGTATATTCCGGAGCAACATAACCCAGGTCCCCAAATTCACCATTTATAAAAGTACTCAAATGAGTGTCAACGGGATTCATGAGCCTAGCAAGTCCAAAATCGGAAATTTTCGGCTCGTAATCCACATCCAGGAAGATGCATTTGGAACTTATATTTCGGTGAATAATACGGGGATTGCAACTGTGGTGCATCCATGCAAATCCTTTTGCTGCTCTTATCCCAATTTTAAGCCTTAATGGCCAATCCATAGGTTTCTCGCCATCATTCACATGTAACTTATCATGGAGGGTACCGTTTGACATGTGCTTATAGACTAAGAGTCTTTCCTTCTTAGTCATGCAAAAGCCAAGAAGCGGAACCAAATTTCGATGCTTTACATTTCCTACAGTAGCCATCTCAGACACAAATTCTTTCTCCGATTGTTGAGTATCCTGCAATCTCTTCACCATAAGAGAGGTGCCATCTCCTAGTACTGCCTTGTACATTGTCCCTGTTCTTCCTGACCCGATTATATTCTCTTTGCTGAAGTCATTGGTAGCCTTCATGAGGTCACTTAGTTTCATTTTGGAAACCGACTTCTCAAAAATCGAAAGCTGAAACAAGAAGATATGACTATTTGTGATTCGTTCCTCATATGGAAAAAAAAAAGGGGAGAATGAAAAATCTTATAAGCAGGCAGTATAAAATAATATACCTAATAGTTATTATATGTATAAGCAGAAATTACAAGAAGATATAGGTCTATCTTGCCTTGATGCCTTTGGAACCCTTCATACTCTTTGCCCATTTATTGCCTAGAGGATCGCCTTCCTTCTTCTTTCTAGCCACCTTGCGCATATAGAAGAACATGCCAATACAGACACCCAAAGCGGCAAGAGTCAACCCACCAACAGCTGCCCCAACAATTGGTCCAATGCTGGTTTTCTTGGAAGCGCCTTGGCAACTAGGCAACGGATCGCCACAAAGTCCTGCATTATTCGCATAGCTCTCTGAACTAATAAGAGTAGCATTTTTTGAGAAGCTTGGAACTCGCCCAATCAATCGGTTGTTTGACACGCTAAATTCCTTGATTCTGCTAAGTTGAGCAAGCTGTGCAGGGACTTGACCTGTTAACTGGTTGTTGTTAAGTTTGAGGACATTCAGGTAAGTGCAATTGGAAAGATCTACAGGAATCTCTCCAGATAACTCGTTCTTGGAAAGATCAAGGCTAGTCAGAAATCCAACTATATGAGAGATGTTATTTGGAATATTTCCATGGATTTTGTTACCAGAAAGATCTAACCCTGTCATGGACGAACAACCAGCAACACCTAGTGGAAACGTGCCCTTAAGTTCCATGCTCCCCAGCTTGATATTCAAGACCTTATTCTCATCAGGATGCCAACAGTCAATCCCAATAAATGAACAGATGAAACCTTCAGTTTTGTTATCGAAATTCCATGTTGTTAAGTAACCGATTGGGTCTTCCAAAGAAGATTTTACAGCTCTGAGGCAGTCAACATCACTCTGAGCAGCGTAGCTAAAAGATCCACTGAAGAGTAACCAGATAGAGGTAGCAAGAACAAGGAGGGCTCTAAAATTGAAGACCATCCTTGTGAAGACAGCATCCATAATCCCAGATAAAACAAATATGTCAACAAACTTAAGGTGTCGCGTGGAAATATTATAATGGTCACCGAACGGCACGCCTCATAAGTTTGGTTGCTGAATAATTTCAACATCAACAAAACCAAAATTCAGAACTATGATTAAACATTTGAAAAACTGTTTTAAGTAGAGTAAAAACAATAATTAGGGGGTGAATGTAAAGTACTAACAGGGATGATTCTGAACAGTACAGTGATTATTTCAAATGATAGACAATCAATTCCAAAACCACTTCATCTACGACCATTGAACCACTAAGAGGCAGAAATATCTGATGTCTCTAACACTAAAGATGGAAAATAGTGCAGACAAGAAAAGGCAAGTTTAAGGTGAAAATTTTTACAAGTTGATGAAATTTCTTTCTTATCTATATCAACGCTTGATTTTGCAAGTTCGAGATTGAGAAAGAAATCAAACGAAATTAATACGGTGAATAAACAGTATTTCATTAGATAAAGAGCACACATAAGCATTCAATTGAGTTTTAGTCAATTCAAAAGGACGACAGCTTCCACTTCCAACAACATCAAAAACCTAATCAGGAGGAAAGAAAAAAGTGGGAAGAGCGATGAATGAATTCTTAACTCGGAGTTAACTAATTCTTTTTATTAAAATCGTGAAATCAGAATAGCAAGAACAAAAATCCACTTGAGTTAACTCAATTACAATTATACACCCCTGAAATCAGAAATTCACGCGATCCAATAATTGAATAAATAAAAATCAAAGAAACCTCAGATGTCACAAAAGGGGATCATATCTTTCATGCCAACTGAAGGAAAATCAGAAAGAAAAATCATCAACTCTTTGTTCGAAACATTCAAACCCACCAACAGATATATGCTTTCAACTACATATATGCGTACAAGACAAAAAAAAAAATCTGCTTAAATAGAGATAGATAAGTAGATAGTTACTGGGGGGTATTCGCAAGTTTCTTCGATCTTGATGTTGAACGGAAACTTGAAGGTGGACTGAAATTATAAGAACAATAATCACTATCTATTTCATCATTTTGTTACTGTTGAGTGCCTGGTCAAAGAAGGGATGCAATTTTCCACCATCTGTTTTCTTGGTTTCTTCTGCTTTTCATTTTCCTTTTGCCACTGAGGTAAACGACTCAAGTCAAGAAAAGGAAATTTTTGAGGGACCATGGTTTGACCCATTCGCCATATTTTTATTTTTATTTTTGGCCTTCTCACAATTGCCACAAATTAATGGCCAACTTGTTTGTTTCTTCCATTGTTTAGACTAAAATATATTACTAATTTCAATATGCGTACATTCAGGGTCTGAACTCAAAATGTACAAACAGCAAAACTCTCATTAGACGGTCCACACATAATGTTCGACCAGAATATCTCAATTTAAACTAGGTAAATATCGATTTGAGCCAATTTTCAAAGGAAACAATTAATAGGATAATTGCATAAGGAAATCAATATAGAGCCTGTTTGGTAGAGATTAAAATCGTATTAAAATTGAAAAACTAGTCGTTATTGTTGACTTTTATTAGACGGGTGAGACCAAATAACGATCATATTTTCAATTTTAATCAGATTTTAATGATTACCAAACAGGCTCACAGTATAATTTTATTAACCTCATACAATATACATATAAGTCAATCAGTGAATGCACCTAACTTGACCAATTTGGCATTCAAGTAAGAGGAGATAACTTGGGCATAACCCGCGGTTTACCTCCGCCAGTTACTGAGGGGCGGTGGCTGGTGGTCCAGGAAATTAGTCTGACTAAACTAGGATACCTGGGTACAAAAAAAAAAGAAAAAAGAGAGAGGAGATAACTGACATAAATGTATATTTCAATAATAATATCATAAATATGGTTGAAACGTCTTTGACACGCTAGACAATGTACTGTCCACTAAAGAATTAAAGAGACGTAACAACTATTTTAGAAAAAACGGTTCCAACTTTCTGCTTGTAAATATTTTAATGCCATTCACTCCATACATATAAGAGAGATTGTTCATTAACTTAATAAGAGGGTGTTTGATGTAAATTAAAATTAAATTTTAAGTGGATTGTGATGAAAATTTTTGAAATATGTGATTGAAAAGATGTGAAATCCATGAAAGATGTAATTGATATTGATTGTTTAATTTTGATTTAAATTAAAATCATATTATAATCTGGTCCAAACAGACCCTAAAATTACTCAAATTTCGTCATGGCTACAATAAATGATTAAGCTCTAATATTGAATCGACTATCACTACTTTTGGTGGTTGAACCCATTAGCCATTATTACAAAAATAATCTCTCGTTAAATTAAATAATTACTCTAACTATAAACTAGTTACAAAACTTTTCTTGCCTTTTTTTGTGAAATATTTGAAATAATTATCATAATTTACCCACTTTTACTTGTTCATTTAAGCAATTTTTTTTTACTAGTTTATTTCTACATTTTTTTTTGTAGGTTTTTTATAAGCAAGCAAAAAGGCCACATGATGTACCATGCATAGTTGTCATACTGGATCCAGACATTGATCCGAACAATGCAGCGGGTCAGTGAGTTAGTGGTTCAATCTGTGATTCAACCGGCAGGTCATTGTATAAAAACATATAAAAAAATATAAAGTATAAATTTTTTTTAGGGGCAAAATTAAAATTTTTAATTTATTTTTCACTAATTATTTAGGTCTATAAAATAAAGTAAAATGTTGAACTAAATTTTTATAAAAGAATATTTTTATAAAAACTATAAATAATTCATTTATTAGATATAAGTTATTCACACAAGTACTACTAAAGTACTTTGTATTCAAGCGGTAAGGAGCCATTTATTTTTCTTAGAGGTCTAAACTCTAAAATTCAATTCCATTGGACCCAAATATTTTGTAAAAGGATTTCAAAACTCAATCAAACTTGTCAATCGGGTCGGGTAAATCACCGGTCAACTCGGTCAAAGCCTGATTTTGACCGAGTCAAGTGCATTTATATCAATTTAATCTGTCCAACTCGATCAAAGTTTTTATAACTGTGGTACAATGTATCTATATCACAAAACCAAACATAGCCATTATAGTGTTTTCTTCTATTTAGAAGGGTGCACAAATAGTCTACAAGAAAACTAAAGCATGTTTGGTAACAATTAAAATTGAAAATATGATAGTTATTAGGTCCCACCCGTCTAATAAAAGTCAACAATAACGACTAATTTTTCATTTTTAATCCGATTTCAATCTCTATCAAACAAGCTCCTAGTATTATTGAAGCAAACCCATGCACATTGGTTAATTAGAGTATTGGTGATTTATGTCGATGATTCATATAAAAATAATGACGATAATATTATTGGAGATAACTTAAACAATTTTGTCATTTTTTTATGATGGCAATGATGTTAATGTTATTGTCGAGTACAACTAACGACGACACGATCAATGAGTCTGAATTTTTGATATACCTGCAAATTATTTTTGAAAGTATCACTATGACCAACTTCCAAATCAACATCATAAACTCAGTATTTAACAAAGTTAACCATAGAAAAGATTGAGAGTGTGTTTGAGCCACATTATTTGAAAGAATGTATTTCGGAATGTAGATTAATGGAGAATGTGCGGTTGAAAAAGAATAAAAAGTTATTGATGTGATGAAAAATACTATTTTATTGAAAAATATGTGAATGAAAATGAAAATTTTAATGCACAAGGCTCCGAAAAAGGTATAATTTTTATTAGCTTTAATAAACTATTTTTCAATCCTTAGTAATCATATGAGAAAATTAGAGGTATGGCCGTATGGGGAAGTAAGAAAATTCAAGATTTGTTTCTGCGTGTACAGACTACAGTCACGAGAATTGTGTGAGCGCGAATTGTGGAGGAAAAAATAAAATAAAATAAAATGAAAAGCTCCCTCCAAAGTTGAGAATCTACAGTTCTTTCAAGCACTGTTCTGTACAATTCCTATGTCGCAGCTAATTTCCCACTATTTTTACTGCTTCATTTATCCGAAATCTTAAGCACAAATATATTACTCATAGAACCCATTTTTATTCTGCTCAAGGAAACCCCATATCAAGAATTGCTCAGAAATCCATGGATTCTGATTCTGTTCCTTCCAGCCCAATTCCTATTGTTTCCACTTTCAGTTCCCCATTTGAGGGTTCTCCAAAGGGGAATGGTTCAACAAGAAAACCCCTTAGTTTGTGGCCAGGAATGTACCATTCGCCTGTGACAAATGCTTTGTGGGAAACAAGGTCAAAAACATTTGCTAGACTTCTTGATCCCCCACTTGATGCACCTCCACAAAGTGAATTGTTGACAAAAACTCCATCTCAGAGTAAGATGACTATTCTGTATAATTTTTCGACTGACTATATACTGAGAGAGCAGTATAGGGATCCTTGGAATGAGGTCAGAATTGGGAAGTTGCTTGAAGATCTTGATGCTCTTGCTGGAACTATTTCAGTCAAGGTACAATCTTTTCGTGGTTAACATTTGGATGTTGTCTTTAATTCTTAATCTTGGACGTTATTCAATATCTGTGTGTGCCTGTGAGGGCTTTTTTATTTATTTATTTACATCTCCAACATTATGGATTTCTTGTTGTTGCTGATGTTGACTTGTCTAAAAGGTTAAAGGTGTTGTTTAGCTACATATTATTTATTTAAATTTAGTCTTCAATACACGAGCCTGCAAGCCAGTTTCAATTTTTACCAACGGCATCCAATGGATAGCAGCAAAACATGATTTCATAGATCTTTGCATGCTTGACACTGTGTTGAACAATTACATACTGGGACATGTTTATTTATTTAAATTTAGTCTTCAACAGCCTGTATTTGAGATAATTCCAGGTGGTGCTATGACATTGTTGCTTTTAGTGTTCAACGAGCAATTTTATATCTGATAAATGCCTGAAAACAAATGTATAATATTGTGTTTTGTTAGTCTTGATTCATTCAAATAAAGTTGTTCAGATAATTCATGCAAGGACTATAAAAGGTATTAGTTATGTTATGGTTGTAGGATTCGAGATATTATTCAAAATGTTATTTCCTTAAATAATCTTCATTTTCTTATGTATTATTGTATTAGCATTGTTCCGATGTTGATAGCACAACTAGACCGCTCTATCTGGTAACTGCTTCTGTTGACAAAATGGTGTTGAAGAAGCCCATCAGTGTTGACATTGATCTGAAGATAGTTGGTGCTGTGATTTGGGTTGGCCAATCTTCCATTGAAATTCAACTAGAAGTCACTCAGCCACCAATTGGTATTTTCTTCAGAACTAATTGTCTTTTTTCACTATAAGAAATTGATTAACTTAAAGCTCAACTCAAAGATTTTTCACGATTAGTCTTGAATAAACATTTTAATTATTTATGATTTTTTTTTTTAATATCATTATAATGTTGTTTTCTTGATGACTTATAAATTGTCGTGCTCTTCCATTTGAACTCCATGTCATAGACGGTCTTCATCCAACTATATTTTCCCAATGCATTTCTTTAATTTCTATACACCGGTATTGCTTTCTCTGCTATTCAAACTTGTTCTAGATCTTAAGCTGAAAACTCAATGCTAGTAATTTTTAATCAGTTTTGGCTTCGTATTTGCCTTGTATTTCATCCAGCAATACTCGATCTCTCCACATTAACTCTAGCTAACTGATCTGTCTCTTGCACAATTTTTATCAGTCTTTAAATTACACTACAAGTTGGTTAGAAACTAGTTAACATGTGGTAAAACATAAGACTGCTAGTCACTATTGTCGTGCGTGCATTAACCAAGGAAGACTTGCCCCCGCAGAGATAACTGATGGTTCAGAATCAGTTGCTCTGACTGCCAACTTCATTTATGTGGCTCGTGATTATAAGACAGGGAAAGCTGCTCCAGTAAATCAACTGAGTCCAGAAACAGAACAGGAAAAAATGCTCTATGAAGCATCAGAATCAAGAAATAAACTAAGGAAAAGGAAGTTCAAAGAAGACAGAAAGGAAATTGAGAATGGAGAGATGAATAGATTTGAAGCATTACTGGCTGAGGGACGGATCTTCTGTGACATGCCAGCATTGGCCGATAGACACAGCATTCTCCTCAGAAATACCCGCCTCGAGAACTCTTTAATTTGTCAGCCACAGCAAAGGAACATTCATGGTCGGATCTTTGGAGGATTTCTAATGCACCGAGCATTTGAATTAGCTTTTTCAACAGCTTATGCTTTTGCCGGCATAATGCCAAGCTTTCTAGAAGTTGATCATGTTGATTTTCTGAAACCGGTGAGTACCTCATTGTAAACTTCTCTTCTCTATTTCCTTATGTCAACTGAATTTTGTGATGTGTGTCTCTATCAATTCAAGTCCCTCATTAGACACCACAGAGAGCACTGTCTGCTACCTGTTTGGTTCAACTAAAAGCTGCTGCAATTGTATGTAAATGTTAGCCGTTGGTGGGGCCGTCTTCCTCAATTCCTTTCAGAAAGAATCGAGTGATATTTACAAATTTTCTCATCATATTTTCTTATTTGCTCAGTGTGGTACAATTTACCAGCTGTGCTCTAAAATTGCTAGTTTATTGCAAATGAGCATTAGCTGTCCGTACCAGATCAATAATTTTCTACAGATATAAAGTTGTGTTCCCTAACATCACATCAATTGCTGAACAGCCTGCCTTTTGTTGGTGTTGCAGGTGGATGTCGGAGATTTCTTGCGTTTCAAATCGAGTGTGTTGTACACAGAATCTGAGAACTCAGATCAGCCTCTAATTCACATAGAAGTTGTTGCACATGTTACAAGGGCAGAACTCAGGTCTAGTGAGGTATGCTCATCTTTACCACACGTCATACAATTTGTTAGCAAACAGTGTAAGCATGCATGTGTTCATATTAATATTTGTTCCACTTGCAATTAAATAAGAACTTATCTGTTCATCTATATCAAATTTCTTTTGGAAAAATTGCTGATTTCAAAACTGGCATTGGTAAAAAAAGAATTGATCCCTCAAAAGACTTTTGCCGCTGATAAGGGGACTGTTGAAAGAGGCTGTTAAGCCCGATCTGAGGCATTTGGAGTGAGGTTAATGCGAGAGAGAGTGAAATTATTGAATGAAAAGATATACATCATTTAGTTGCTCGGAAAAGGGTGAGACTCGCCTAAATAGGAAATTTGAGTGTGAGGGATTCTATGCTCTTTAGCATGGCAATTATGGGATGCTGGTCACCACAGCTAAAACTAGATGCAAGTGTGGAAAAGGAAGGAAAAATTTGCATCAGCTTCCTTACAGGGTTACAGCGTTGGTTTGTAGAGGGGGCATTGCGAATATTTCCCGTGAATTTCTAAATATCTTGGTTTTAAGATGGGAAATAGGATTAAGGTGAAGTTCTTAGGTGATATTTCGTGTCATAAGGTTAAAGGAACGTTTTGTGCAGCCTCTTGACATTGCCGTACGTGAAACTTTGCATCCCTCTATTAGCCTTCATGGATAAACTGGACGGCGTAAGTACAAACTGTAAATGAAGATTAGCCAACCTCTATAATGTTGCTTAGACATTTTACTGAAGTTCAATTTTCTTTTAACCGAGACTATTAAGCAATATAAAAGTATTTATTTTTGTTGCAGGTGTCGAACA
>CAIGRQ010034877.1:0-11326 GCA_903798375.1 Fraxinus sp. D2006-0159 | reverse complement strand
CCCTTATATTCTCGGTAGATGACCAAGCAACCGCATGGTTATAATATTTACCCACCGGACAGCTTTCAGTATTTTGGTCGTATCTTCCTCTCCCGTTATCGAATTGATTTGATTCAAGTTGCGTTGAAAAGATAACTCAAGAGGATACAACTTTGATTTAGAGACCATCTTCAAATTCAATCATTTTATCAGGCTGAAAACTGGTGCAAAACTTTTCAATCTGTATTGCCCTTGAACCTAGACCATGGAAATTTGGTTATAGCCCAATTCCATTAATATCCATAGCTAACTGGTCTTTCCCAAGCCAGTGAAAGAAGAAGGTTGTCAAGGACTACCCTAAGCCTACAACTAGGCAGGACTTTCAGTTACAATGTCTAGGTCGGGAAAGCAGCCTTTCTAAAGCCAATCGATTATCAAATTTTACCAACCTAACTACCACTACCAGGGGATTCCTAGATCCACTCAAATTGCAATAAGATTTCAAACGGAATGATAGCAGGAGATTGATTAGTGATAGTAGCTGCAAACAAATCTCGTGAAGGTGATCAAACAACATTAGCTACGTCTCGTCTCTTGACGAGTCCTAACCCCTTATAAACAGATCGAAAGGTTACGATTCACTCCAATGCTGCTTGCTGGTGGAGGTTGGGAGTATCTCAACTATGAATAAGAATAAGAAGTCAAAGAAGTAAAGACTCCCTAAATCCGCCTTTGACTTACCTACCTTTCCTAACTTGCTAGTTTTAGTTGGTATCTATGGATAGCTCCTTTTCAACTCATACAAGAAAGCCATCGTTGGGTTTGTTGCTAAACAAAGATGAGAAGGGCTGGGGGGCGTCAATTTGGACGCTCATCTTGGATAGCTGGTAAGGCTGATAGAAACCATTTCATAGTAAGAAAATTGGGAACTAAGGTCACAAGGTTACGAGAATTCAAAGGATTCGGCTCTCAGGTCCCTGGTCTAGGAATCCAGAGGAGAAGTGGTGTCCGATGCTCGGTAGACCCATTCCGCGTGGAGTGTCAATTCCAAAAGAACTATGGAGTTTAGGAGTCTACCTGACCTCACATCAACTCGTATAGGGATTAGGATAAATTGAACAGAGAATCTGGTCAAGGAACTAACTTTATCACTTACCCTTCATTGGATGGCTCTATTTAGATAGCTTATGCTTACGAAACTAAGCTCGAGATACCATACTTAGGATAGGAGGAATAGAGGACAAAAGCTAATTGGGGGGTGAGACATACTTCATTCCATAAAAAGGAGAATTGAAGTATATGGAACACTTATCCCAAGAGAAAGGACAGTTGGGTGAACACTATCTGAATACTAAACGAGGGAGATGGGGTACATGGATCAATCCACTTAAAGGACCAATTAAGCCCGTGAGTTAGATTTCTATTACTCTGGGCGTAGAGAGAACTCCACGTCGCTGTCCTACTTCTTCATAGAAAATATTTCAAGTGGGAAAGTATCCTAAATGAAATGTTAGAGATTTGCAGGTGTTTAGGAATTTAATGGTCAAAGAGTTAATTTCGTAACTAAACTCAGGCATTCAATAATGAATTTCAAGTGCTATGATGAGCGGTACCTTAGCCTAACATATTAAGATCCCATCATTTTGAGTTGTAATATCCCTTCGCTCAAGTGATTTGAATTTATTCTTATTAATAGAATAAGAATGTAGAAAAGACTTGAATCCTACTGAAGTTGCTAAACTGAATAGATATTGACCTATGAGATTTGTACTCTTAGGCTTGGTACCTTCCTTCGGTTCGTGCTCGCATAGGTCGTTTCTTTTCCAATCTCGAATTCAAATCTTTGCTTACTCGTGGACCTTCCAGGATCACTTTTGGAGCTCGCAACATTGAGTTTTATTCCCAGTTGATCGTTACTAATCCTTATGAAGTTAGCGACTTCCCTCAGCGGGGATAAGGAATTTAAGAATAGAAAACTTGAATGAAATGGGATTTTTCCTATGTAAAATAGGGCATTGAACCAGCCTAAGAGACAATTTTTCTTTAAAGAATGTCCCGTTTTAATGATTTACAGAAATTTCAGTTTTGTTCGATTCTTCAAATAAAATACACTCTGCTAGGCTTTCTGTTATAATCCACATTGCTTTCAAGCTTTAGGAGAATTTTCTAATGGAACGAGCCTTAGTTCGGTTCTGGTGCTCAATCTAGTAATAGTACGGGCAGGGCAAGTAAGGGCCAATTAAGAAAGACTTTGTAGGGAAATCTGAGTTCAGCTAGGGTAGCGAACCTAGAAAGCTTAGTAGGTTAGCCAGGAAAGCTGGAGTAGAATGCAAACTTGACAAGTGAATACAAATATTTTTTCACGAATTCTAGGTGGTTGTAGAGGAATTAAGCATTTCTTTGAATGTAATGAGAAGATCTAGGGTAGAAATTAGCTCCCTAGTAGCACAAAAAAAGTCACGTCCCGACCTTGGGTTGACTTGAGAAGGAGAGTCTTGTCGGTTGTTAACAAAGCAACATGCAAGGAAGCAAAGATGAATCAACTTGATGGGAATAAATAATATAAATTGGAGGGTGAGTCCTTAACACCAAATTACCTTCTCTTCTAATCCTGCTACAAAATATCGATGTTCAGGAGAAATTCAAAGGTAAGGTTTGAGATAATCAAGTAAGCAAGTACGTGTATCCGTCACTAAATTGGGAGCAAGAAAGGGAGCCCCTTGTAGTAGCAAACCAGTCAAATTGGAATTTAAAAAACCATAGGCCCAACGACAAGTCCTCAGCAAACATAAAGAAGTGAACGATCACTGTTCAAATGAGAGCTGAGCTGTCCCTTTTGACTTCTCCATGTTACAAGGAGTTGAGCTACTCGCAACCAGGAAGGGATTACTAACCTAACGAATTCACGTTTTTCAAAAGGAATAAGCAAGGTCTTAAAAAAGGCCTAGCCCTACTTTTCTTAAGGCAGGAGATGTTGAAGCTAGCATGAAGTAGTCTCTATCTCCCAATCTAAGATAAGGGATAGACGTCGCTAGGCTAGGTAATCAACTCTATCATTGGTTTCGTTATCCCTACAACGATCACGAAATATAGATACATACTAATAATATCTCTATGCTGCGAAGCTAGGTGGTGCTATTATGTCGGGGAAAGGGTCTATGTCTGCTCCATCGGAATGAGTTTGGTGGTATGTCTTTCTATTACAGATATGGACCTCACTAACGAGTCTCAATCTGTACCTAGGTATGGATGTATATCCCTAAGGTCAGTATATGAATTTGCTGCATCTTTTACTAACTACTACGCTTCGATAAGGACTGGAATTGCCTCTAGATCTGCTACAGTTGGTACCATATCCACTAATGATGATTCTACTATTGCTGTGGGACCTATCACTGTCTCCGCCTTTGAACCTGGAACCATACGAAGAGAGGGGAGGGGTATAGGTCTCGATCACGTGGTTGGGGTGCATTAGGGTATCGATCTAGAGCTACTGCATATGCGACTGGGTCACCCGGGTCTAGAAGCTATGGATCTACTATAGATCACTGGATAAGGTTGGCGTAGATGGGCTTGACTTAGATGGCTTAATTTGCATAATCTACGGAATTTACTTAAGCTCAGTTCACTAAGTCGACTGCCTATACCCTTCTTCCATTTCCCTCCTCCGGGTAAGGATCTTGAACCTTCTTTAAATTGTTTAGCCTTTAACCTGCTCTTTATGGTGAGTACCCCGAATAATAGGATAATGAAAGAGATCTGTAAATGTTAAAGTATACTGCTGGATCTTGCTTGGTATGGGTCTAATAGTCATACGTTGATATGCTGAGCTCTATCGGATATAGGCATGGATGCTAAATTGGGTATATATTAAGGTATGCTTCTAGATATGGTACTGAATCTCAGCTCATAAACTGAATCCCTCGAGCATAATCAACTAGATCTACTCGGTCTATTGTACTAGGAAAGCATCAATTGACTCAATCCTATCTATTAGCTTAGTACCAGTGCTTTCTTTATTGTAAAACGAGGGTTTGCCGGTACTGATGCTACAACTGGTGCTTTGCCTCCTCCACTACTAGAGGTACCCTGGATAAGCTACTAAAGCCGCTACGAGTGCTAAAGAATCTGCCACAAGCTCTACTAATGATTTTATAGGCGACAGATTTGGTACAATTTGTCATTACCTAGGTAAGCAAGGGCTTTATAGCCAGCTCCAAAAAGGGTTCCAAATCTATACATTTTACTTTGACTAAAATTATGAATATTTGGATCTTATTTCTAAAAGTAAAGAAACCTTTCAAGCCAAGCCTCTCTCTTTGGCTTGGCGCGCTACTATGCCGAACTTTTTGGGTCCTATCTTTGGCCTTAATAGAAAAGACACTTCGATCTTGTTATTCAGCCCCCATTTATTTATTATCTTAAATTCAGCGTTCATGTTGCCATAGATTTCTTTCATTTAAGGAAAATTCCAATTCTCCTTCTTTGGGTTGTGCCTAGCTTTGCCCTGAGAACATTAAAGAATTCAAAGAAAGCTAACTAACTTCGCTTGCCCAGTTCCAGCAATATATAAGGATTGGACTTCTGCTTCTTCCGCTTCTATCTTTGAATCTTGATGTGAGCTCACATAGTAATAGTAGTTCCGAAACCCACGAAAGATTGAATCACAACTCCAAGAAAGCTAAAAATCCTTATTTGAAGCTTGACCCAATAATTTATTGAATCAAGGAACTTGACCCTTAATTATAAAACTATGAACCTTGCTATTAATTCCATAATGATGTAATCTTTGATAAGTTTGAAATTAAGTTCAACGAAGAAAAAGAAGAAAACAAATCACGCTTTATTAATTCTCTCAATAATGTGTTGTTTTCACAATGAAAAGAGAATCCTATTTATAGGGAACCCATAAAAACCTCATTAAAATGAAATTATAGAAAAAAGATACCATAATCAGAAAATGAATTATGCGATAGCATATTTATAACTCATGCGACTACATAAAACAACCAAATTCCACTTCTTTGTTTTGGGAATAGTACATGCGACTGCATCCCCTTCTGTACTACGAAATAACATAGTTATCCGACTGGCTTCCAATTTATTTATTTATTTTTTTGGTTCCAATGCATTCAATTTGTTTCCGCATTCATGCATGAAACTTGGTGTTTGGCTTGTTAACTTCAAACTCTTGGCCTCCATAGCTTGAACAAGCAAATGATGCGACTTCAATGATCCTATTTGCTTGCGATATTGTTACTGGTTCCTCTTCAAGTTCAGCCAAATCTTTGAAAGTTTGTTGCCCTCCATGGATTCATTCCCCCTATCTTCAAGAAGATTCATCCTCGAATCTAGACTTGCATTATAGAGAGAAAGATCAATAATATTGAAAGTAGCAAATACCTTATACTCACCTCAAAAATCCATCTTGTAGGCATTACCATTAATCTTTTCGATCGCTTGGAATGGTTCATCTTCCCTAGGATGTAATTTAGACATTCTCTGTGTTCGAATCCATTTCTTTTGTATGTGCACCCAAACCTGGATAAAATAGTAAACACCTCAGCTTCTTTCTTTCATTAGCTTGAGAAGCATAATGGTTAATTCTCTTTTTTCCAACTAAACTATGACTTTCCACAACATGTAAAGAAATTAAATCCAATAAAGTTAGTGGATTAAAGCAATACATAATGTCAAAGTTTGAATACAAAATGAAAGAGATTAGTTTGGTTCATAACTTAGCCCATAAATTCACCCCAAAATAGTTAAGGAATTCAAGATTGATAAAATATTTTTCATGTTTTAAGACATCCAATAGACATTTAGACTCTTGAAATATACTAGAATATCCTCTAATCGTTAGTGAACTCATGTTTACCCTATTTTCTTTGCTCTTCAAATTCTCCAATTTATTTTGAGGATCATCCTACTCACAATGAGGATGGGGACGACATTATTGGAATTTTTAAATACACACGGACCCCGTACATTATGTGAGAGGGGGTAATTCATTATGTAAAAATGGATTAACTCTTATTTTGAATCTCCATTGCTTCCTCAGGGAACAAGTAATCAACCTCCGGCAACAAAGAAATATCGAAACTAGGGTGGGGTTGTTAGTCTCCTCAATTTGTTGTTTAATGACATGAATGGGTGGTAACCCAATAGGCATGTCCTCATGAACCAAGTCTTCGAAACCCTACAATAATGAAATAGCCAAATTAGGGAAGGGTTTGTTTGTTCTCGCTAAATCCCTCTCAATTTCGCTATCTTTTCATGGAAGGTCACTTTTGACTTTTCTTCTCTCTGATGACTCTCTTTTTTCTCTCTTGTGGCTCCACTCTTTTTTCTTTATCTTCAACCACCTCTCTATTTTCTTTTCTCTTCTGGCTCTATTCTTTTTTTCAAGATTTTCAGCCACCGCTCTATTTTCTCTCTTACTCTCTATTTTTTTCCTCTCTATGTGATTAATTGTTTGATAATTTAATCATATTGTGATATTTGAAATTTTCCATCAAATCATCAAACTCACTACGCTTCGTAACAAGTGCTTCGTCTACCAATACCCTCTACTCCATCAAAGTCTTAGGATTTCTTCTAGGCCCTATTCACTCATATCTTTTCTATTTCTCATCATGTCAACTTCAACTGCCAACATTTGGTCAATTTCAGCAATAGGATAACACCTATATTTGTTAGTGGTAGTGGTCAGTATTGATGAAAATAAATATTCTCAAGAAATAAGTTTTAGTAAATTTTTTATCCAAAATTTTTTGTCTATTAGAGATTGTGGTTTAAAACCTCATTTGACCAGAGTTGTTACTTGTCAAAAGATGGGAACAAAAGAAAAATTGCAAGAGATGTCATTTATTTGTAACAATATAATTTTTAGGATTATGTTGAAGCATGGAATAAGGCTTTCTTCTACCAGAACAAGGCCAAAAAACATACATGGTTCTTTAAATTGTGAGGAGTGGAAGTTAAAGAATTTCCAAATTGGTTTAAAGAATGGTTCATTATTTTTGGACCAGAGGAGAAAATGTTTCCAAAAATATTTAAAAACTTTTTGAACATTTCAAATTGGTTTATCCAGGGCTTAGAAATAGAGAAAAAACTGTTTGTTTCAGTGAAGTAGCCCTGTTATAGTTTTGTGTAGAATTTTGTATTCCATGGATTTGAAGTCCATATTGAAGGAAGAGGATTTCTAGCACTCTGCAGATCTCTCCAATATAGATGGTGGCATAATATTAAACCAAATAATATTATCAAAAAGATTAAGGAATATTGTGTTATATGGAAAAATCTTCATAAAGGACCCCAAAAGAATCTTGTCTGAAGAGAGAAAGTTTTTGTTGAATATCATCAACTTGCCACAATTAAAATTGCTTTAATCAAAGAGCATCCTACTCTTTCCTCAGGAGAGTTGAATAAAAAAATCCTTAAAGCTTGGTGGCATAATATTAAACCAAATGATATTTATCGAAAAGATTAAGGATTATTGTGTTATATGGAACAATCTTCATAAAGGACCCCAAAAGAATTTTGTCCGAAGAGAAAGAAAATTTTGCTGAATATCAACTTGCCACAATTAAAATTGCTTTAATCAAAGAGCATCCTACTCTTTCCTCAAAAGAGTTAAATAAAAAAAAATATCCTTAAAGCTATGTTTGAAATCCTTGCCGGAGATGATGACAAATCTATGAAACTGCTTCTTCCAGCTCAGGGGGAAGGGTAAGAAGGCATCAAAATCTAGTTCGGAATCTAATGATAGTTCTGATGAAGATTATATGCCATTAAATGAAGTTATGGAAGAAAATCTCTTTATGGCATTTTTTTTTTACCAAGATTCGATATCGTGAAACAATAAGTAAAGGACAAAAGGAGTCTCAATCAATAAGAAATAAAGCTGGAAACAACTTTACAAAGCAAGGGAATATTGTATGAAAAGTCTTAAAGACTTTGATCTTGTAAGAAAGGTCTTAAAAGACCCCAATAAAGAAGATGTGACCCTAGACTTCAACCATTTCAAGTTCGAAGATTAATGATTGTGAAGACAAAATACACGTTCGTATTTCTCTATAAATAGGGTTGTAATTTTATTTTGAAGGCATCGAAGAAAAAATAGTTTCATGTTTTATATTTTCTTTATGCTCTTGTAATCCCTGGATATTCCATGGTTTTAAGCTGCAATAAAATTAAGCAAGTCTTAATTTTAAGTCTTTCGTTGTTTATTCTTTTATATTGCATCATCCTGGCTATTTTATAATATTGGGATGTTTGATTTAAAATCACAAAGAGTTATAAAAACTAGATAACTTAAGGAAACATCTTGTGAATTCGCGACACTCCAGTACCAATGGACATGCCCAAGATGAAACCTTCGGATTGGGATTGCCGACGAGGAAAGAGTTGCCTGACCGTGAGGAAGGCCCTAGACAAGCTATCATCTTGGGACGTACCCAAGATGAAACCTTCGGAATTGGCATTGAAATTCGCTACACTCCAGTACCAAAGGATGTACGCAAACAAGAATTCTTGAACATCGAACAATCAATTCAGATATTCACAACCAAGAAATACTTGATTCACTTTCGGATTGCTCTAAAAGGAGAAGGAAGGCTAGAATGCCAACATGCATCTATTATTGAATTTACTCAACCCGATGGTACCCATTTTGGTTTTATCCAGTCATTAATAACTTGATTCTTTTTAGATAATAGTAGATAGAACCAACGCATGCAAGGAGTTCTATTAAAATCAAGGAATATAGGCCTGTCTGCCATCCACACCATAATAAATGGAGTTTTCCGAAAAAACCTGCAATGGAACTACCAAGAAATACGATAAGTAGATACATTCGAGTGTGATCNATGCAAGGAGTTCTATTAAAATCAAGGAATATAGGCCTGTCTGCCATCCACACCATAATAAATGGAGTTTTCCGAAAAAACCTGCAATGGAACTACCAAGAAATACGATAAGTAGATACATTCGAGTGTGATCGACAACCTTTTGCTTCTTGCTCGCGGAACGGCATACCGAAAAAAGAAAAGATCGGAAGCGATGACTTACGGTTGACTTTCTTGGTTATGCAAAGTGAAAGTAGTTTCGTTTAGTACGAGATCGCTTCACACCTCGCAGTGCTTACATCTCTCGCCTATCAAAGTTTTGTTCAAAAACCTCGTCCGAGAACTGGTATAGAGAAGGATTTCCCGTTGTGCAGCAATTCTTCCATACCAACTTAGCTACCCGGCGCTGCTATTGGCATAACAACCAGTAGACCATAGGTTGCCCCAACCCAATCCTCTCGTACTAGGGTTGGCTCATCGCAGTTCTCCCTTTAACACCACGGTAGATACGAATTGAACTGTCTCACGACGTTCTAAACCCAACTTACATACCACTTGAATCGGCAAACAACCAACCCTTGGGACCTTCTTCAACCCCAGGATGTGATGAGTCAACATCGAGGTGCCAAATGACTCCGTCGATAAGAGCTCGAGGAGTCATCAGCCTGTTATCAACAACGCACATTTGATCCGTTGAGCGAGAGCCCTTCCACACGGGACTCCCGGATCACTATGGTCGACTTTCGTCTCTGTTCGACCTGGTCTCATAGTCAGGCTGGCTTATACCATTACGCTCACGAGCAGAATCTTAGCTTGAGCCTACCTTCGCACACCTTCTTTACTCTTTAGGAGGCATCCACTAGATAAACTGCCTACCTTGCAGTGTCCTGCCTCTCCCCTAATGATTGGTGCGAAGGTTAGGCATCCTTAGACGAAAGAGTGGTCTTTCTGGATTGGTCGTTGTGTGTCATCACCTCCCACCTATCCTACACATTCAATCAAGGTTGTCTTGTGAAGATATAGTAAAGGTGTACAGGGTCTTACCGTCTAGTCGTTGGTACTTCGGATCTTTAAGAGGGTTCATGTCGGAGACAGCGAGGTAGTCATTACACCAGTCGTGTGCAGGTTGGTACTTATGTGACAAGAAATTTCGCTACCTTAGGACAGTTAGAGTTACTGTCGCCATTTACCGAGGTTTCCATTCAAAGCAACTAACAATTCTCCTTCGACATGGTTCTCTCAACTCACCTATGTCGATTTGGGATACGTTCACTTCATCGGGAGGATCGTTCTCCCAATTCGAAGTTTTTTCTCGGAAGTTTCAACTTTGTTGACTATGACGAGAGTCGTAAATATAAAGAGACTCATGACTATGACAGGGCGGTACGCTCTACTCTCTCGCGACCCCTACTCTAATCAAAAGACTAAAGGCGCCTATTGAAGATAGGTCGCCAAGCTACGACGACCTTTTGAAGGGTCAGTCGCGTAGGGTGATCGGGCCAGGTTGAGTCAGAATGGCTTTGATGACTCAACGTTCATATTAGGGAAATGAGAGTGAGGAGAAGAGGGGCGGCAGCCCTCAGCTCGATCATCCAATTCGCTCCAAGAGATAAGCATGGTTCTGTAGTCAAAGCAACTTCGTCACTTTCGTGTACCCATCGGACGGCAGCCCTTTCGGGAACGATTCACTCTGCGTAGATTGACTGAACGTAGAAAACCTTACACTGGCAGGTGATCGTGTTTTTCACAGGATTTCTCACTTTTGATATCTCTAGGTCTTGTCGCCAAAAACCTTCCCTGATTGACAGAACGTTCCACTACTGACACTTGAAAAAGTAGCTTTTAAGGTCTCGTCCCTTTGGTGAATCACTTGAGCCATGATACATTTTCGGTGCCAAGGAGCTGCACCAGTGAACTATTTCGCTTTCTTCAAAGGATGGCTGCTTCCAAGCCCTCCTCATGGTTATCATCGTTCGACCACTTCATTTTCCACTAAGTGATTGCTTAGGGACCTGAACGTACGATCTTGGCTGTTTCTCTCTCGACTTTGGATCTTAGCATTCAAAAAGTCTGTCTGTACAAACGATCTAGGCTTGTATTTGGAGTTTCCCTGGGTTGGTAAGGTGAAATGGCGCCACCCTATCCCATTGAGTGCTCTACCTCGGGCCATCGACATTATACGCTCTACTGAAATAGATTTCGCGGAAAACTAGCTATATCCGATCTTGGTTGGCCTTTCACCCCTAGCCACAAGTCATCCCCGTATTTTAACACATACGTGGGTTCGGTCCTCCAAGACCTGTTAGAGCTCTCTTCAACCTGCACGTGGCTAGAACGATCGGTTTCGGGTCAAATAAGAAGAACTAGAAGATTCCACCTCTGAAAAGCGCATACACCTAATGGCTTAAGCCGCTATTCCCATTTCCTTGCTGACCCATCATGTAAAAGGTATGTCGTTAGAGTGATTACGCTTTACTAATCTAATAGAAAGTAAAGGC
>CAIGRQ010034864.1:0-21113 GCA_903798375.1 Fraxinus sp. D2006-0159 | reverse complement strand
AGAAGGGTTGCCTAATTTCATGTCGTTTTTGGACGGTTTAACTTGATAGTCCATTCCCCATGTATTTTGTTTTGATTTTTTAATTAATATACTGATTACTTATAAAAAAAAAATAAAAATGATATGTTGATATATTTTTCCCAAATTAAGGAATCTTGTTGTTTACTAGTGTCGCATCTGGTCAAAATGCCAGTAATAGAACTGAAGAAACATATAATGATTGGTTTGCTTAACCTGACATTGGGCTTTTTCATTTATGTTTTCGTTTCCGTTGGAAGAATACAAACTATGAGTAGAAAAATGGCAGTCCTAGGGGAGCCTAATGCTGTCTTTTGTTGATGAGAGGAAAGGAGAGAACAAAATCTGATAATGACATTCAATATTTTGGTTTGCTTTTGAACTTTATCTGCATCTGTTCACATGGGCAGACATTTTATTAAACTGCTAGTTTTTACCCTTTTTTTTTGGTTTTGAGCTTCTTCCAAGTTGATGGTTCGTTTATGTTTACATATTTATTTGGGTAGAATATGGCAACGAAAAGACATCCTTTCTGAGTATATTTTAATGCATGCCTGGATAAGCATGTGCCATCAATAGAATAAAGTGATTTTTTTAGTTAACCCTGGAGAATTTTGTGCAATTGGTATAATAAATGCCAAGATGTTAATCTTGCTGGTGGCTTTAGGTTCCAAAGACCTGGCACATGCAAATTCCAAACCAGCACAAGTTGAACAGAAAGATGTCACGGAAGGTATACTGTTTTTGCTGAATCTGGTGTCTTCTTTGCCTTGACATTGTTAAAAATGAGGCTGTATTGTCAATTTGTCTTTCCCATTTGACTTCTACATTTTGTTGAAATTGCCTCTCTTTTGTACTCCTGGACCAAAATATTCTGCAATTATCTTCTGCATTTTGTTTGTCCCAAAATTTGCCCTTGTTAGCTAAAGTTTCGATATGCTTGTTTATACTGCTCATAAGTTCAATTGGGTTAAAGTTTTACTGCATAATAAATATTATTGTAGCTGCCTCCAGTAGTAGGGTTAATTCTGAAAAAAAAATATATAATTTCTTAGAAAGTGTGAAATTACAAATTTCTTGTTCTGTCTTAATTCCAGAGAAATGTGGAAAGTCAAACCTGAATTTTAATTTCGGATGAGGGAGTAACAAGTTCAAGGATGCCTATATATTATTTACCTGTTTACCCATCTCTTGTACAACTATCTTAGTCCTGTCTGCATAAAGAATAGAAATTGTTTACCCAACTTTCTTTCCAACTATGCATATCTCTGTCATTAGGTCAGATTGTTTATTGTTGTAAAATTTTATTGAGGATACTTTTAAATAATCAAGTTTTGATTTCCACATGCATTTGCACTTGCCGTAGTTTTCAAAGTTCTTAGAATTGATTTGGGATAAAGAATTTCGAATTTTGTTTCTCCTTTTGCTTTACGTAGCAAATAGAGGTTTTAAAGTAGCCCCGGCCATGGGTTGGTCTGACTTTGTAAGTGGGCCGTGGACCCACCCCTAGTATTGGCAGGTTGATGGGTCGGCCCGGGGACATATATATTATTATATATTCTAGCCCTGACCGCCTATGAAACTGGTTCGAGTCAGGGCCATATATGGGCCAGACTGTGCCTATATGCTACCACCTCAAAACCATGAAAAATGGAAAAAAAAAAAAGGAAGTAAAGATAACATAATGCATTAAGGTTCTATATATGTAGGTGGAGATGGTATATGACATGGAATTTGATTCAGATTCTCAAAGCCGATTTTTTTTTAATGATTATTTATTTATTTTTTGTATTCAGTGAGAGAAAAGGAAAGCTCAGCTCCTGAGGATTTTGAAGATGAGGTGGAGGCCAATAAAAAGAGACACTTGAATGTTGTATTCATTGGTCACGTTGGTATGTCATTCCTTATAGTCAATAGGCTCATAGCAATATTGACTGGAACTGGGTACATAATAGTGACCTTTGATATTTTGATGGTCAATCATATCGCACGTATGAATTGTCACCTTGGTTGGTTCAGGCTTATGTACACTAGATGTTCTACATGTTTGGTTGCATACCTTTGCTTTCAACTTTCAAGAACCACCACCCACCACCACCCAATTGCTTACTTCTCCCCACCCCCAAAAAAATAGGTTGAAAAAAGAACAGATAACGGAACAAAAAATAAAGTTAACTTCTTTATTTTAATAAAAAATTTCTTAGACCATGATTGGATGTCCTAAAAAATAATTTTAAGCTGTTGATACCATTTCCAAGTTCCTTATCATGAGTAGTGTACTTAATCTGATTTTTCAGATGCTGGCAAGTCTACAATTGGAGGGCAAATACTATTTCTCAGTGGTCAAGTTGATGACCGAACCATCCAGAAGTACGAGAAAGAAGCAAAAGATAAAAATAGAGAGAGTTGGTAAGTTCTTATTTTCTTCAATATTAAATGATTTGAAATGTCACATCAGGCTTTCTTTTACCTAAACTCTAAAGATAGACTTTGATCAAGACTAGTATTGTTTTGCTGTCTTTCTGCCTAACACAAGTGGTGGCACACTTATTTTTAAGTCGTCACTTTATGTACTGCATCCATAATTTGTGACCATTTCACTTCTTAATGTTGCATGAGTTACTATACTATGAGATGATGATGTAAATCTGAAAGCTGACTTGCCATTATTACGGGATTACTTCAATAGGGAGGAACTGCCCATTTAATACCAACTTAACCTGGGAAAATTTTTGATGTACCATAATATTCCCAGCTTTATGAAGGAACCTAAACTCCCTTTTCTGTTCTCTATTGTAGTTGGACATGGGTGCAGGCATATGTTGAAATTTCGGATTAAGACATGTTTACCTTTATTTGTTCTTCCTCCAGTTGTGCTCCTAGGAATTACCTATTCATTTCTTGTTTACATTCATTTAACTTTGGAACTGATGCAGGACAGCTAAAACATGCAAGTTCATATTTTGTTGCATCTTTATATCTTGTCTATAGGATTTTGATTTTTTTTTCGTGGTTAATTAATCCCTCTACGTAGATTGTAACTGTTTATCCATAGCTTCAATTATTCTGGATGTTCTCCTCGATATTTTCTTAAATTAGGTACATGGCTTACATCATGGACACAAATGAAGAGGAGAGGGTTAAGGTATTCATATGACTTAAATTTTTGTCTTATTTTGCTTCTTTTGTTAGGTCTGTCAAAAAATGCATTTGAATGAATCTAAAGATTTGGATTGTCTACTATTATTTTTATGGTAGGGAATAACAGTTGAAGTTGGAAGAGCTCGTTTCGAAACAGAAACTACAAGATTTACAATTTTGGATGCACCAGTAAACATTTTCTTCTCTATATTTCTTTGTGACGTGTTTGTTTGAAGCTAGCTTATTATTTAATTTCATGTCTGGTTTAAAATTGTATTTAGCGTCTTTTTACAATTGAATTTTCAGGGTCACAAAAGTTACGTGCCTAACATGATCAGTGGAGCATCACAAGCTGATATAGGTGTACTAGTAAGTAAACTTGCGATATTTGGATGAAATCCTATGTGACGAACTGATTTTCTGATAGTTTTTTAATTCTTCCTTGTGCCGCTATTATGCCCAGGTAATTTCTGCTCGGAAGGGAGAATTTGAAACTGGATATGAGAGAGGTGGACAGACACGTGAACACGTCCAACTTGCAAAGACTTTGGGAGTGTCAAAGCTGCTAGTTGTTGTGAACAAAATGGACGATCCTACTGTGAACTGGTCAAAAGAAAGGTGCTTGTTTGGATGGGATTCTTCTGTCCTCATGGAAGTCCTGAAGTTCCTTTTCTTATTATGCTGATACTGTTTCCTGTTGCAGATATGATGAGATTGAGTCAAAAATGGTACCATTTCTCAGGTCTTCAGGTTATAATGTGAAGAAAGGTAAACATGAATCTTTCCGGATCTAATTGTCATTTTTTTTCCTTCTCTGAATGGTGACAATATTTGAGGCAGAATTGAAAAGTATTTGTAATATCCACTCTCTCAACTTACTCCATGTTAATTCACATGAGATATTTCATTCTTTATTGTGAGTCGTCATCCTCCACTTGCAATGATGCTTCTCCTTTCCCTTGTTCTTTCTCTCTTTATTTTATTTTATTTTTTCGAAAATTTTGGATAAGGCAGAAAATTTAAAAATACCTGTAAACTTTCTAGATTATAATAAAATAGCACAAAAAGTTGAGACCAATAAAAAAATGCATAGAAAAGGCGACAAGGCAAAACAATGATCACCCACCCACCCACCTTGAGTTAATCGAGCTGTAAGTCTTTGCAAATGACTTTCAATGCGCCAGCTGTGAGGCGTTTAATGAAAACTTCACTCGAGGCCTGCCTCGAGGCATATGCCTCACACTACTTTTTAAAACTATGTTTATAGCAGGGGAGATTTAGGCATGGTGTTTATTCACAGTTCCAGGAGATGCACATATTTTGTACTGAAAATAAAAGCTTAAGCCTTTGTGTAACAGTCAAACAACTTGTATAACAGTCTTAACTTTGTCTCATCATCTGTGTTCCACATGAACATCAGAGAAATTCATTGACTTCATTTTTTGTTAACTTCTGACATCTCCTTGTCTGATTGCAATTCTCCTATAATATTTAAGCAATGATAGTTGTAAATTAGAGTTTGTGGATATGCTTATGTGCATGTGTGGGGTCTGCACTTGTATTAGCAAATATTTTAATGGGGACTAGTATCTTTTATTCCTGGTCTAAAGCATAAATTTGATTGAAGACAAGCAAAAGATCAAGTCCTGGGCTAAAAATTTATGTTGTTATTCAAGAAAAATATAAATTTATTTATTTTTATTATAAAAGAAATTGTATTTATTGGGCAGAATTGATGTTGATTCTAGTTGCTGTTTGTTTGAAGGATTCTTAATAAATTTGAAGCCATTTAAACATCAGTGAAGCTTTAAAAAGTTTTTGTCTAATGCAAGCAGATGTTTATCCAGTGTCTAGTTTTTCTTTCAAATGAAGCCCTTTTGCTGGTTGGAGTTGACTAATCCTCTGTTCAATAACCCAACCAATATGAGCCTGCCTGAGACTGTGTCAGAAAGAAATGATATTTCTTTTTCCTTTTTATCTGATGGCAATCTGTATATAGAAAATACATCGCATTACAAGGTTCTTGTCTGCTTGATTACCAATTTCTGACTCTTGTTTCTTATATATTATTTCTCATTTCAGATGTTCTGTTTCTTCCTATATCTGGGCTTATGGGGGCAAATATGAAAACAAGAATGGACAAAAGTATATGTTCGTGGTGGAATGGTCCATGCCTTTTTGAAGCTCTTGATGCCATTGAAGTTCCTATGCGTGATCCTAAAGGTCCATTTAGGTAAGAATAACTGTTATTCTGTCTGACTAATTAAGTCTACCCCAATGTTTGAATTCGCAATGAATATCCCAAACCTACCACTTACCCTGAACATTAATGTATTCTCTATCATTTTCTTTAATCTTTTGAGGATCTGGCTCTCTTCCTTCAGCTAAAACGATGTAACCCACCCAACAAGACCACTTGCTAATAAAAGCATCACTTCTTCAACTTAACATAAGAGTTCCCCACTTTTGAGATATATTTGTCAGATATGATTTAAGTTCTTATACTTCGCTGTGAATGTAAGCATGTATTAGAAATAAGCAACCGTAGAAACTTCTATAAATGGTCATAATATGTCGGTGTCACTCGATCAAAAGCGCTGGGACAGACGAAAAGGCATCAAGCATTCAAATAGTTGATAGAGTTTTAGAGGGCATATTCCTAAGCTAAATGTGGCGATAGCCACTTCTTATTACAATCAGCCATTCTTGTATCTCGTCTAGCCTTAAAATTGGAAGCTAGTATTTGACACTGATCTTTTTCTTCAACAATAGGAGTTGCTTAAATTTGTTTCACTAAAGTTTCTCTATTAAAAGACGCGTCTAAGAAACATGAAACATGACTTATGTCATGACTATTAAAACATTGTAGTTGTATAAATCCGTTTCCTTGTCCATCTTTGTTTGACCGCTATACAACTTTGCCGGTTGTACTCTCAACGATGTTGCTTCTGGTCTATTATATGTAGTATCAAAGTAGGTTTTTCTTCTGAAGATTGCTAAATGCTAAATTTCTGCTATTCCAAGAGTTGACACCTACCTCTGTATTGACCACTATTTCCTATGATTTTAATGCATAGAGTTGTGCATGTTCAAGACCAAATGAATAGTTAATCTTGTCATGCACAATCTCAATTCTGAGTTGCTGAGCGATCTCACTGTAAACAACTAGATCCAATAATTTATAGAATTCATGGGTGTACTCTTCAATACTACAGTCCCTTTGATGCGAGGTATGGAACTTTATTCTAACCTATCCTATAATCATCCAACAAAATTGCTTTCTCAATTTTGCCTTCGTTGATTAGTAAGTGTTAATCTTCAATATCCCTTGCTAGGTTGTAGCTTTTCCAACTTTTCCACCATTGTTGGTCAACTCCTTTTGGTTTCAGCTTTACATAAATAATCTTTTGCTCTTCTAGATTGACTCCTGTACAAATTAACTCTTCAAGCTTGTTTCCTGACCAAGGAAGTCTTCTACTTCATTCTGTGGAAGTCTTAACTCCAACTCAGATTCTTGAATTGAGATCTACCAGGATTGGCACAAGCTCCAGGAATAATATGGAAAGGGTTAACATTCTTCCTTAAAACATAATACTTATCCCTGAAACCTCTTTTGGATAGGTCCAGGAGGTCGTAATTGCCTTCCGTTACCTTTGTTTGACTTCCACACAATGTCCACGCAAGTTTTACTTCTCTTGCTTGAGGTGCTTTATTTCCTTTGCATTTTTAGAGCTCGGGTCAACTTAGGGAATTCTAGGCCTTCTCATAGACATGTTAAATTAGGATCAATCACTGCCCTGATACCATGATACCAGAATTGATGAGGGTACATGCTTTACCCAAAAAATGCTAAAAGAGATTGAAGAAACAGAGAGCTTTAGTGGAGATTGAAGTAAAAACTAGGAATCTAACGCTTTACACTTACATATCATACCAGAATTTCCTAAATTGGAAATTTAGGTTCTTCAATTGTTATTTTTCTTGAATAATTAGGCCTATTTAAGCTTCACTTGGAAAATGAAGTCTAAAACCTTGTAGGAAGGAAACTTAGATCACTAGGACAAGTCTTATTCTTGTTGGAAACCTAAAACTACTTTAAGGCACCACATATATCTAATCAATTACCACTACAATTTTAAGTCTAGTAAGAATAAGAATACTAGTTTCAGAATGATTTGAAAAAAAGATTTAACTTTTGTCCCTGCATCAATATATTTTTTGTCAATAATTTTGTTTGCAAATAGCATACATAGTTGTTAGGAATTCGTTATATCTTTCTTCTGGATGCCTTACATTCTGGAACACTGTTATAATTTCTTTGTGCACATTAAAAACAAGTAGGGAATCCTTTGGCCTTTTTAGTTATTTGGGATCAGTCTTCGCTGATTTGTACCGTAAATATAATGGAAAGAGAATTTACTATCACACTGTCGTTAGTTCTGCCTGCGCTGTCTAAATTTGTCAAATAGAACTTGCATTTTGTTTAGCTCCGGGAAATAGAACTTACATTTCTTTTGTTTGTTATGAAGAAAGCAGTAAATTACTGGTTTTATCTCTTGATTCCTTTGGAACAGAAGAGCTTCTATTCTTCTGTATACATAATTTTGTTCTTTTTTTCGGTAGACTTCCTATTATTGATAAATTCAAAGACATGGGAACTGTTGTTATGGGCAAAGTAGAATCTGGTAGCATTCGCGAAGGTGACTCTATGCTTATCATGCCGAATAAGGTGCTTTATCTATTTTCTTGATCTTTTGTCAATATACCTGTTACTAGCTTGAAAAAAATTTGCAGAATAAGTTCGGTAAATTCATCTTCAGGTCCATGTGAAAGTTCTTGCCATTTTCCGTGATGAAGATAGAGTCAGGCTTGCATGTCCTGGTGAAAACTTGCGAGTCAGGGTATCTGGGATCGAGGAAGAGGATATCCTATCCGGTTTCGTTCTATCTAGCATCTGTACGGGTTTATTCCTCTATTTTTAATATGTCATAATCACTTTTCTGCTTTGATTTACTGTAGCATGGTTATGTTTTAGATTGCTTTTAGAACCAATTAGCCCCAAATCAGATTTTTAGTAGATTTTGATAAACGTTGATGGAATGTGTGGTTAAAATTAAGTGTTGACTTAGACTTAGATTTTAATCCAATTTTTTAATTGAACCAAACAGGCGCATAATATAATTACACCCTTGCACATTGAATTGAGATTGATTGTAGTTTTGGATATCACAGCTTACTGTCACTGGAGACATAAAGAAACCTATTAAATCGAAATCATTTGATTTTGTCTTCAGTCTAGTTGTCAAGTTGAAAACTACCTATCTTCTAATTCAATTCTTGAAAGAACAAAGCACACTGAAGTAGAATGGCAATTAGGTTCTCGGGTTTACTAGAATAGTGTTATTTCACAGAATGGTACATCGATACTGATTCTTTTAACTAGTTCATTCATTCGCTAAAATATGGTATGCAATTTAACGGCTGTCACCAAAAAAATCTGACAAAAAGAAGGGAACATGTTTTAAGGACATTTGAGTGTTCTAAAATGAGCTATTTCTTTTTTGATAAGTAACGTTATTTTGTATGTGCAGCAAAACCGATAGCTGCTGTTTCCGAGTTTGTCGCCCAGTTGCAGATTCTAGAGTTGCTTGACAATGTATGTATTTCATTTTGGTTTTTCTTCTTTCATTTTCTTTAAATAATGGAAAAATGCTAATGAAATGTTCCTGTCATGTCAGGCAATTTTTACTGCTGGGTATAAGGCAGTTTTACACGTCCATTCAGTTGTTGAGGAATGTGAGATTGTTGAGTTGAAGCAGCAGATTGATCCAAAAACTAAAAAGCCTATGAAAAAGAAACCTCTTTTTGTCAAAAACGGTGCAGTAGTTGTATGCCGCATTCAGGTCAGCTGCGTTATTATTGGTTAATTGTCTTAATTTTTCAAGTAATACTGCAAAAGTAGCTTGTTCTACTATGTAAGCACGTTACATGATGGTCTAGCACGTGGTAAAATTCTGAAAAGCTAAATTTCTATGGATTATTCTCAAGGAAACTATTCCAATATCATTCTGTGTTCACGCTTGCTCTGGCTCATGTTGATATGAAGATCCTTTAGTTAAATTTTACTTACAGGTAAATAACTTGATATGCGTTGAGAACTTCTCTGATTTTCCCCAGCTAGGCCGATTCACCCTTCGCACTGAAGGTCAGAAAATATTTTCAATTGTTCTAGTAGTATTTTTCTCCTTTACTTAACTTCAAATGAAATTATTGAGACTTCCATTGTTGACAGGGAAAACCGTTGCTATGGGTAAAGTAACTGAACTTTCTACTGCAAGTGATGGCATGTAAACATTTTTGTCATTAGAGGTGAGTTCTTGTCTTAGTTTTCTTGTCAAATTATACATGGTCTGTAGTTCTATATTTATTGCTTCCTCTGATCAAGTGATGGATATACTGGATTGATACCTCTATGGCACTCGAGCTATAATTCCTTGGATTGGACACCTCTAACTTGTAATTTGAGTAATTAAAATGATGAATCTAATTGTCCCGTCTACCGTTGCTAATAATTATTGAGTACTCAGAAACTCATATCTTTGTCCCACAATAGCCTTTGGCTTTTACTGCTTATAAGCTCTTAACAGTGTTTAATTTTACTTATAAGCCCAAGGGAAAACATTTCAATTGTGTTGAGAAGCTCTTTGAGTATGGCTGGAAATCAAGCCTTTGTCTTTTCTACTAGCTTATAGGCCCTTTCAATTTGTTGAATGAGCTCCGAAAACTTATATGCTATAAAGAGAGAGAAGCTTTTGGTGCTTATGAGTTTTCTCTCTTCAAATAATTTGGATGGGTTTCTTAACTTGATGACTTAGAAATAACATATTACCAACTGCGTTTTGCTTTGTGGTTAAATTCATACCTGTTCATGTGAAATTTGAAACAAATGTGCTTAGGTGTTATATATGTCATGAACTGAAGCTTTTGGTGATGTTTATGGGTAATCAGAGTTGACCTAACGAAATACCTGAATTTGAAGTCAGAATTCTCCAAAGAAAATTGAAGTTTATAAATTGTTTGTGCAAAAAGGTTCAAGACTTCATATTACCGAGGACATGGTTTGTCAAATAAAAAATGTCTAAACCATACAAGGTGAAATTATTTCACTCTTGTATTGTAAACAAAATCTGAAGGTCTACATAAATTGATGCAATCCTGAAAATTAAACTGATCTAAATCCTTCATTCCAGTCTCAAAATAGGCTGTTGCAAGAGTCAAAACTCCTTTTTGACTTGAAGGGTAGTTATCCGCGGGTTGAGGGGTCTTTAGTTAGTGTAGATTTCCTCATTGGGCATGAAAATAAGCTATTTGATGTGGCTGTCAACTATCTTTAGACTCGCATTTAGTTAAAAAGAATAAACTGTTCGGTGTATATTTTAATAATGCTGTCTATCAAAAAGGCTGCATCTGGACACTTTGCGCATTGCACATTGCTTATGTATGGAAGTTTGATGGTTTTTTCTTTGCTTGCATATTGTTGTCTGTTAAACAATGAAATGGTTAAGAACTCTTGGTGTTTGTTTCTCTTGTTTGTGTGTGATGTGAGCAACAAACATCGTTTTGCAGGTAAGTTGAGCCAACAATGAAGACCTATCTACTCGTCCAAGCAGTAGAAGAAGGGGGTTTGCAACTAGTGACAGATTGATTTTGATATAAAGCTGTACCTTTTCTAATGCACATTGTTTGAGGTGTCCGTGAGTTTTGAGAGTACGCGATAAGTTATAGCTTTGTTGAAATTTTTCCTCAATGGTGTCAAAGTAGGACTCCGAGTCCTCTTTTCATACCCAAATTATATTTATTGTAAAATTATTACATTTATGAAGTCATTTGGTGAAACAAGACCATCAAATATCTTATTTCTTGAGGTAATTCTTTTATGTTTGAAATTTTCCACATTGAAAAAATAGATGTAAGAAATCTGCACAAGAATGGATCTAGTAGCTTTATGGTTAATAGGTATAGGATTCCCCTTTAATGCAAAATTTGGTAGGATTTGAAACTGAGGCACAGTACATACTTCGGTTGAACAATGGGGGAAGGATTCGTGAATCTTGAATATTGGGTAGAAGTTGGAAGTTCTACATGGAGCAATGACGTGACAACAAATTTAGGCAGTTGATCTTCAATGCTATTATACTCTAGTGGTGGATACCCCGTTTGGCGTGATAAAAAAATTATTTTTATAACAAATTTTATGTGATGCGCAACTTTTCAATTATATATTTTTTGAATCAAAATTTACTAAGAATCTGGGGATAAATTATGCAAATGTAATAAAAGTTGATAAAACTTTAGACGCGTTTTCCATTTTTTATTTTTTATTTTTTGGGTCTCGGAGCAGTCACCTTATTAAAACTGCAGACAGGCTACAAAGGTCAACTGTTTCTTAATTAATTTATTAATAATAATAAAAAAATAAAGAAGGTTCGATCCATCTTTACACCTCAACCCAAACCCGAGTGCATGTAACATATTCTTGCGTCAACTGGAAGCAGGTATCAAGAGAATCATGCAAATGCAAAAATTTCTACAAGCAGAGAGATTTGTTTACACGTCCCATTCCAATTCTCAAAAGTAATTAGAGCAGTCCTTATTAAGCCCTTGTTTGACACTCATTTTGTTTGAAGAATTTGTTTTGTAATAGTGATTGATGGAATAATATGTGGTTAAAAAGTAAGGAAAATTTTTGGATTTATGTGTAATATTATTTTATTGATAGAATGTTTGGTTGAAATGAAGAAAGAGAAAAAAATGAGAATAGAATTGGTGTCAAACGGGAGCTAAAACTGCAGACAGGCTACAAAGGTCAACTGTTTCTTAATTAATTTATTAATAAGAATAAAAAAATAAAGAAGGTTCGATCCATCTTTACACCTCAACCCAAACCCGAGTGCATGTAACATATTCTTGCGTCAACTGGAAGCAGGTATCAACAGAATCATGC
Organism: Fraxinus sp. D2006-0159; assembly: GCA_903798375.1. Lineage (NCBI taxonomy): Eukaryota > Viridiplantae > Streptophyta > Magnoliopsida > Lamiales > Oleaceae > Fraxinus > Fraxinus sp. D2006-0159. The sequence continues at coordinate 8,950 of CAIGRQ010034864.1, read as the reverse complement.
AAATGCAAAAATTTCTACAAGCAGAGAGATTTGTTTACACGTCCCATTCAATTCTCAAAAGTAATTAGAGCAGGTAAAGAAGAAAACATATATAAATACATCTTTTTCCCCCCCTTTTTGGGTATCTGTTATCTCAAGAAAATATATAAATTTGTGCATTTTTCTTCAATTTATATCACTACCTAACTGAATAATTTAAGTCATCAAAGTTTCTAGTCAGTCGAGGTTTAGCGTGTACACTTACCCTTTTATTAATAATGGATGGAAGAAGGATGTAGAGACGAACTTTCGAAGACTTGACGATCTTTCAATCGACTAGTAACTATTTCGAGATGTGGTTTTCTTTACCTACTAGTGAAAAATCATTACCCTTTACAAAAAAAAGGATAATCTTCCATCACACTATCTTATTTCGTGTCGTACATAAACCTTGTTTGCTCGTTCCGGTATGGTAGATTATATATCACTGTTCATTACACTATCGAGTCTACTACAGCTTACCAAACATGTCTTGACTTACGCATGATAATTCTATTGCTGATTATTTGAAGTATCAATTCTGTAATGACTTCAGTTGAGGTAAGCCTTTCAAGACTTGTACTGTCAATTAACAACCACTACTACCTAAACAATATAATTTAGGGTAATGATTGTCAACAAATTAATAATTAATCATTACCAACAATATTAAGCAAATTAAAGTGAACACATGAATTAAAAAAAAAAGCAAATTTAGGTAGCTTCGATTAATAGATTTCTTCATATTGACTTTGAGTGATAAGTAGGTGCATTTTAAGCAAAGTAGTGGTTATTCATCAAAGTGTGCAATATCTGCTTAAATTGTAAGTAGAGATGTATGATCCCATATTTTCAAAAAGCTTTAGCAAATATGAGCGCAAAAGATTTGGATTTTGTGCATTCTTCATAAGCTTGATTGTTGCATTGAGCATTTGCTCGCCTCGTTTACATCCCTTATCGATCAGTAAGTCTTTTTTGGATAGTTGACAGCGCGATTACGATGAACAAGTTTTTGACTTTTCTATTTGTTCTTTGTACTGTCGAGTGCTTGTACAACTCGACCACATTAGTCATTTGGTTTACTCATTTGAGAATTTGGCTCCTTGTTGCAGTTGGTGATGCTGGGAATTTGCAGTTGTCAATTGATGCCATTCAGGACAAGCTTGAATTTAATAATACAAGTGAGATTTCCCAGCCAACAGGTATAATGCTTGCTAAAAGTAAGACATTTCCTAGGATCAGTCGGCACAAGCGACTGCATGTGTTTAAGCAGAAAGGCCTTTTGATGCAGGAACTTAGTTTCAAATTCTTCCCTTTTCATTGCAGTTGATAATGCTGCATTGCAAGCAACTACGATAAATGCTGCTCGAGATATTGTTATAGTTAACCACACGAGTGAAAGCTCCCGACCAACAGGTAAAATTTTACTAAAGAGGTTAATTTTTTATTTTATTTTATTTTTTTATTTTTATCATCAGTACTCGATAATAATAGAGGAGGAAATTAAATCCTACTTATTGTACTGATGAGTATGGTCTAATGATCATAAAAGTCCTTTTGATAAAGAGAACTCAGTTTGTATTTTTTCACTTCTATTACAGTTGAAAATGCTGCGAATTTGTCTATCGCCGAGACTGTTCCAAATGAGCTAATAGTTAACAACACGATGGAAAGCTTCCGGCCAACAGGTACGCGTGCTAGTAAGTACTGTTAAGAAAGCTTTCTGAAATGCCATCAGTTTCTCACTTGAATTCTGAACTCAGTTTCTCATTTGCAGCAATTGAAAAGATGAAAATTGAGCCAATATGCAGCATTTTAGAACCAATGGCAGACTATTGTGAAATGGAAGGGGACGTGAGGATTCAAGCGAGTTCTTCCACTGTGTTTTTGGTCAAGTCTGGTATAAACGTCTCGGCTGGAAACAATTCTTGGCGTGTTCAACCTTACTCAAGAAAGGCGAATTTAGGTGCAATGATGTTTGTTAAGAACTGGACAGTAACGTTAGTGAATAATAAGGATGACATTCCGATGTGTACAAAAAATCATAGTTTTCCAGCCATCCTTTTCTCAGTTGGAGGATACACAGGTAACCATTTCCATGATTTCTCAGATTTGGTGATTCCAGTATATTCGACATCGTTGAGGTTCAAAAGGGACGTACATTTTCTTACGACTGATACAAAACCGTGGTGGGTATCAAAATTCCGAGGATTGTTTAACAAACTATCCCGACATGAGGTCATCGACATGGATAGAGAAAAAGAAGTCCATTGCTATACAAAAGTAGTCGTTGGCCTTAAATCACACAGAGAGCTTATAATCAATCCTTCAAAATCTCAAAATAATGGATTGTCGATGCATAACTTCAGACAGTTCCTTCGACAAACTTACTCACTCGAGAGAGCAAAGGCGATTGAGTTGAAGAAGTGGGAGGAGAAAAGACCTCGTTTGATGATTATATCCAGGAAAAGGACTCGTATTCTAACAAACGACGCTGAAATAACTCGACTGGCTCGCAAAATGGGATTCGAAGTTATTGTAGACGAGGCTGATCATTCGACAAACCTTTCTAGATTTGCGCAAATAGTGAATTCTTGTGATGTACTAATGGGAATTCATGGAGCTGGATTAACAAACATGGTTTTTCTCCCGGATAACGCGGTTTTAATCCAAATAATTCCATTAGGAGGCATTGATGGACTTGGTAGAACAGACTTTGGAGAACCATCTGATGGTATGAACTTAAGGTACTTGGAATACAAGATTAAGATTAAAGAGAGTTCTTTGAGTAAACAGTATCCGTTGGATCATCCAGTTATTAAAGATCCAAGATCTGTCCATATCAAGGGTTGGGAAGTTCTTAGGAAAACATACTTGGATCAGCAAAATGTGACAATTGATTTGCATAGGTTTAGAGGAACATTGGCTAAAGCTATGAAGATTTTACATTATTAGCTAGACTTTCATGTTATGTACTTATTTTTGTTCATTTTATGTATTCATTTCAATTATCTATTCATGTAAGAAAGAACTGCTTTTGTAATCTTGGTTTCCCACTCAACTCCACTCCCACCGAACCTTATTTGTCACTCTTATATCGACTCGAAAACAATAAAGGGTGAATGAGTGAAGGATCAAATTGAGTTCAAATGAGTTCGAATGAGGGTGGGTCCAGTGGCCTAGAGCCCACGGAGGTCATGTCGGGGCTCGTTTTTTATAAGATGAGCTTGTTCAGTTCAACTTGTCAAAATTTACGTTATGAAATGATCCTTTTTATACCTTTATATAGTTCAATGTTGGAAGATAATTTTGTCCCTTCATTATTTGGAAAGTTGGTAAAATATACAAGTTTGGAGTGGTGGAGTGGTTTAAATATTTTCTTAAATGGTTTCAAGTCATCATTGAACTTTAAAAGTTTTCAAGTAAACACTGATTTTCTTAAAATATTTCTAGGTTGTCATTGATCTTTAAAAAATTTCAGAGTTGCAACCGAAGATATCAAAATATTATTTCATACGTTACTCGCTCTTTTGAAAGTTAACAAGAGTTGATAAAATGGAAAGATGAATTTTCACACATGGGATGCTTCGAAATTAGTATATGCCACATCATCAAAATTGCGAGTGACGTGCATTTACAAAAAGGTGAGTGACGAGTGACATATATGATACCAATACTTTGGCAAGTTAATCGGCAAATCAGAAAACTTTTAAAAATTCAATGACAACCCAAAAATATTTGAGAAAGTTTAGATCAACTAAGATATTTAACCCTAGGAGCGTAATGAAAGTTGAGAAATTTAAAAGGTCAAAAAATATTGATAGAGGATCATATTCTTGATTAATGAAAGTTCAAGCCTACTATTACAAATTTCTCTATTTTCAATTGTGAAAAAATCTCTGTCCACACCGACACTGCACAAAAACACGCTTTCTGAAAGAATTTAATTGGTGAAAATAAAGATAACAAAGATTTGCTCAAGTCAGCAATTTATTTGTGGAATACTTTTTTTTTTTTTTTTTATATTTAATTTATGAAGGGCTCAATCAGTATAATAAAATGAAGTTTTTAAAAATAATCTTTAAAGAATAATTTGATAGAAATGGGTAGTTGAAATGAATATTAATTATTTATCTCAATAAATGTTTAATAAAATTAATATTTGATTTTGACCTTAAAATTATAATGAGATGATAATGAAATCCAAACAATCGATAAGTGTAAGAAACTGATTTATAGACTTTAACTCAACGAGATTTTATACGTACAACATCACCATTTGTCAACTATGCTAAACGCCGAGGTCGATTTTACGAAGGAAAATATTAATATTTTGTGAAATTTTAAGCATGAATTTAAATTTGATAGAAAACATGAAAGAAAACTTTTTTCATGTTAAAAATCACTTGAATTCTAATCTAAGTATCTAACAAGTAGCAAGTTTGTAAAGACCAAACAAATAACTAGTTTGCAAGATCCAACTAGTAAGTACAATAATCAATTAGATTAATTTAGTTGAATAATTGAAACATATCACTTTTGTTTGTAGTTATTTTTGACATACGTTACATGCTGCTTGCTCCACGAACCCTTCTTGAGGTGTTGCACATAAAGCCGCGCTCAAAATTGTATACTATTTGCTATTTGGTAGATTATTTGCAGTGGATAAAAAAAATATAAAATATGTATTTGATAATATTTTATATCTTATTGATATTTAGGCGATATTTATATTGTCGGCTAATGATATATTCTTTTTCTAAAAATAGTATAGATAGACCTGATAAATGCGTTTTACCCACTTATTTCATGCCACGAACACAAACAATTGTTGGCAAATATGTTGAAAAACAACTTAATTCTATGAAATTGTGTTTTACAGGACAATGTGATTAATGTAGCGAAAATTATGAGAAACAAAGTAAAATGACTAAAAAGAAAAAGAAAATCAAAGTTCAGGGACCTAGTTGCAAATAATCGAAAGATGACCTGGAGGAAGAATTGAGCATGTGGAGATGGCTATGTTGAATTGAGTTAGGAAATGAAGTATTGATTGAAGATGAAACAGGAGAAGAGATCGAGAAATGAAAAATGAAAAATGGAATTTGAGGACCAAAATGCAAGTTTCGTGGATTGGATATATCTATGCGATCACATAGCACAAAAGCTATGCGGTCACATAGACATATTCAACAAAAAAAGACACAATTTTTGTTCTATTATGCGATCACATAGTAGTATGCTATGCGATCGCATAGTATAAATTTTTGACGAAATTTCTGATTTCCTTTTTCGAGTCAAATACTTATGAAAACAAATTTTGGGATGCATATAAAAACCCTAGAGTCGTTCAGAACAAGGGGGAGGATATTCATAAAGATTTTAAGAGAAGAAACAGGGGAAGAACAAGGAGAGCAACATTACGAAGCGAAGAATAAATTCAAGAATCGAATTGTTGATGTCGTTCTTCATTTATTTTTCTAATCTTTTTCATTCTACCATGCTAGGTAAGTTTAATTCAGTACTAGGGTTAGATGAACTCTGTAATGTGATTCCTAATTTTCAGTTTTACAATTCTTGACATCGAAAACACTTTTGGATATTTGAATGATTTATATGAATTTCTTTTCTCCAGAATTATTGTATTCGTAATTGTGTGAGTTTGGTAGCGTATTTCATGCATTCGAAAGAAGAAAAATAGATTTGACGCGGTATAAATTATCACAGGTTCCGATAGGGAATAGAAATATATCGCTATACTCTATGTGAATATTTAAATGCTCATAAAAAACACATGCATTCTTGTATGTTCGCATCGTCATAGAAATATAGTCGGGACGCATTTTGTAATATGTTTAACTTTACTCGAGAGAATCTATTAAATAATTTAAGAGCATTGATTCTTCAACATTTCAATCGTGTGTTAATGTGTAGAACTAGATTAAAGAAAATTATTACTTAAGGATTCGTGATCCTAGTGCATTCATCATACATTCGGAAACTTTAAATTACATCCAAAGCTATTCACATTTAGTTTAGTTAAACAATTCATCCTTGCATAATTAGATTAATTTAGTCATAATTTTGTTACAAAATACTTATATTTCATTGTTTCGATTAAGGTCACTGTAATTAGAATTATAACTAATCAATCTTCGTGGAACGATACTCGGACTCAAAAAGTCCACTTTATTACTTGTTAACGAACCGTAAACTTACGATATATTTTTATTCAAAATATATTTTCGTGACAAGACTCGAACTCAAATTAGAACCGACAGTTCGGGTTTGGGATTGCATCTAGTAATTAAGTGGACCCGAGTCATTCCATTTACAAGAAATAATGGAAGTGTAATGGATGTTTCTGAATATTGAAATACTCAAATGGATTCGCCTAATGCCTAGAACTAACTACACATTATAAACTGGCCTTTTTTTTTTCTTCGCGTGGATAGGTAACTTAGCCTTCAATTAAACTGGCGTAAACTAACAAAGGCAAATTTTCTTCATATTAAACTTTGACGAAAGTATTTTGCAGTAATTATAAGTGAAACTCCTCTCTCACTTTCATTAAAAAAAAAAATAAATCCATTTGAGTATTTCAAAATGTATAGGGTTATACAACTAAAAATCTCTTATCCAAATAGGTAGAGACGATTTGCGCCTATTACCCAACCAAAAAATAGCAAACCATGTTCAGAAGTTTTTTGCAAAGTTGAGCTNATCCATTTGAGTATTTCAAAATGTATAGGGTTATACAACTAAAAATCTCTTATCCAAATAGGTAGAGACGATTTGCGCCTATTACCCAACCAAAAAATAGCAAACCATGTTCAGAAGTTTTTTGCAAAGTTGAGCTATCATGTCTGGGCCCCATTATAAAAAAAATGCCATTTTTCTTTCTTATTTTAAACTATACATTCTCCAATAAAATAATATTACACGTAAACTTAAAATTTTACTTTATATTTTAACTACACATTCTTCAAAAAATTACTATTCCAAAATACATTTTTTTTTTCAAAATCTATTTCTAATGGATTCCAAAGGACTGGACAAAATTCTCGAACAGAACCAACCAAACTGGACTCGAATCAAACTGAACCGAACCAAACTGAACGATTTTTCTTAAATTAAATACCCGAACGAATAAAGAACTGAATATTCCTATCTTTTTTTATCTTAAATAAGTCGAATTATTTTATTTTTTCAAATAACTTTGCTAACTAATTAATTTAGCCCAAACACAAAATATGATTTTCCTAGTTCTAATTTTCAGCCCAAATTCAATTAATCAAATTGATCTAAATTTTACCAAAATCTCTTATTCTACAGTGGTGCTGATTCTATCTGGAGAAATCGAATTGGAAGCTTCTCTTTATTATTTTGAGCTCGCTATTTTTCTCTTCCTGTGATTTTAACTGTCAAATCTATGGAAAATTCAATAAAGAGAGACGAAAAAGTTATCAAGGGATTGTACTACGTTATTTTATAAGAGTTAAAACTGAACATGTCATTAGTTGAATTAAAGAAGCGTTGTTGTAAATATAAAAAATTAATAATTACGAAACTCGAGAACCGAACTTGAATGATTTCATAATTAAATTTGGACCCGACAATTCCATTTGCTAAATATCTGAAAATTTAGGTTCGATTCGATTCTCCTTAGATCGAACCGAGCAGGACTATGTCCAGCCATAAGTCCAAGGGGCTTAAATTATAAAGGGAAATTGACACAGAGGGTCCCCAACTTATGGTATTGTTGTGCATATGGTTCCTAACTTCTTAATCTTGACGCAAACATCTTTAACCTTTTTACTTAACGAGCATAATTAGTCCTTTTGGATGGTTTCGATCTAATTGATAGTTAAAATGGTCAAGCTTTAGATATAAAGACTAACATGTCCTTACTTTAGTTCAACAAACAAAATAAATTAAGTAAAAAGGAAAAATAAAACTACAAGACAAAAGGAAAAATTAACTCATCCTACCACCGCCAATTCCTATCTTCAATGCAATCGTCAATTGCTTAAAAAATTGTCATATAAGCAAAAATAAAATGTATTTTGAAAAAAATATCTCTAATGCATGTTGTACGAACTCTGCGAAAATTGATGTACCGGTAGAGAAAAATAGCCGTCTAAATTCAAAAGCTCAGTTAGATACGTTAACTTAGAAAAATATATATTTCATATGCAGATTTAAATGTGAATTTATAATACTTTAAGAAAATAAAGAGGCATAAATAACATATCCTTAGAATGCATTGAAAACCGGGTGGGTATCAAAATTCTGAGGATTGGTTAACAAACAATCGCGACATGAGATCATCGATATAGACAAAGAAAAAGAAGTCAATTGGTATCAGCGGCGGACCCAGTATCTAAACTCAGACCGGATGGACGTTGACCAGTCAACGTCGACAATCAACGATCGTAAGAGCGATATCGTTTATTAATACTTAATTATATAATATTAAAAATTATTCAATATATATGTAAACACACTAAATCAATGAACTCGTCACTCATAATCTCATACAACTAATTTCTCATGAATGATGAATGTAAACTTAATTTCAATTCTAAATTGCATTTACTTTTATTATGATAGTTTTACATATTTAAATGTAGTGTCATTACTCATTATATTTTGTTGATAATGTATAACTGAAAATCCAAAGTTCCAATCCCCCAAATTCCAAAGTCCAAACCCTAAATCCAATTCCAAATCCAAACCCAATTCCAACCCCTAAATCTAATTCCAATTTTAATTTCCCCCAATTCCAAATCTAATTCCCCAAATTTCCCCAATTACAATTCATAAATCATACTTGAAAGTTGAAGCAAACTGAAAACTATCATGATTTCGTAATGATAACCCAAGAATAACTAACCAAGAGGGGGGTGAACTGATTTTTGAAACTTTTTCG
>CAIGRQ010034815.1:0-16764 GCA_903798375.1 Fraxinus sp. D2006-0159 | reverse complement strand
CGGTGTATGCTCAACGTGGTGAGTAACCCTAATTTGGGTGAACATCAGGACTTAGGGCGAAAAATCCTTTGTGTTCTTTATATTTTCTGCTATTTTGTGTTTTGGGGCCTGATAATACCAACAACTTTCTACTAAAGTTGTTTACCTTATCAATCGCCTGCTTTCACCTGCTCTTAATTTTGAAACTCCACGCTTCACATTATAGGGCGTTTATCATGTTTACTTTTCATTTCATGCCTTTGACTTTAAATGTTTTCCTTACACTTTAGGACATGATGTAACAAATTTGATACTAAAACTGTTCTCTAAATTTTTGTAGGTTACATTGATAAACATAAGGGACACATATATTGCTTTCATCCTTCAAGCATTATTTATTTTTTAATTTCTTGACATTTTTTGATGAGTGAAATTTTCCATATAAAACTTCTTGCACTTCCAACATCATTCCCACTAGATAACATTAACATTTATAAGCATATTTAATTATTGGTTGCCATATACTGACTCTAATCTCTCTAAGAGACTTTTTTACTACATCTACTTCACAATGCTTGATTCTATTGCCAACAAATATTGTCCATGCTCTAGTTTCACAACCTACAAAGTCTTCCACTACTATACCTAAAGCTTCCACACTTCAATAAGAAGATACATATTTTATCATCCATGAGCATTTCCTTCCACAAGCAGTTTCAATCTCACTCGTGCCTTGCCCATCATCACAATCAAGCCTCAATCTTATTAGCACACTGTAACTCACATATCTATAAGCTTAGCCTACACAACCTTCATATCTCAAGTTTGAATTGTCTCAACCAACTCAATATTTATAAGTTGAGCCAAAACTACCATAAGAACCAATTATAGAGCCTGAGTTCCCAATAGCACCAACTTCCCACTCTATGGTCACTCGATCTTAACTTGGTATTGTTAAACACAACCTCAGGTGTGCCTAAAGTGTCACATTATCTGCCAGTATCCCTCATAAGCTACAATATTTGATCAACATTATTTCATCCTAGCTGAAAGGCTGCCATAGACGAACTTGCGACTTAACATCAAAATTAGACTCGGTAACTTGTTCCTCGCACTCCTAACATTCATGTCACTAGTTCTAAATGAGTTCTCAAACCAAAGCACAAGCCCATCAACTATCTAAACAGCTTCAAATCCCAATTACTTACAAATGAGTATCGTCAAATTGATGGAACAGGCTATACCAAAATATTTTCTCTAGTTATCAAACCAGGAACTATTCAAATGATCATCACTATGCATCTTGTTCAGCAATGACCCAATTGTCAACTTGAAGTAAAAATTACATTCTTGCATAGTCTTATTTTGGAATATATAAGCTTTAGGAATAATGAATCCTCAATATTCAACACTTATTCCCAGTTTAGCCTCGAATAAGCACATTGTGCCTAGTTTAATTGATTGAGTAAATTCTTCTTAAATGTGGTTTTTTTTTTTTTTTTGCAACTTTGTTGATCCATTTTTTGCAGTGTTGTCATTCTTGACCATTATCATCCTAGCTTTTTTTAGGTACTACTTGTATAGGACTAAGCCAAAAGTTGTATGAAATAACAAATATTATTCCAACCTTTAATAGTTTCAACACTTCTGCTCATACTACTTCTTTCATTGTTGGATTTAGTCTTCTTTAATGCTTAACATATGGCTTATAAGAGTTTTCCATGAGGATCTTGTGCATGCATACTATTTGACTGATTCCCTTGATATCTGCTATAGACCATCCCAAGGCAAATTTGTGTTCTCTTAGCATTCTAAGTAATTTTTCTTCTTTAGCTTCAGTTAATGATGAAGAAATAATCAATAGAGATGCAAAATATTCCTCTAAAAAGCGTAGCGAAGATGGTTAGGAGGCAACTTTAACTCAGGTTTAGTACTCAAATTCTCTTTGGATTCAACGGTGTTCAGTTTGCAAAAGATCTTCTTATTCAGGTTATTTTCAAGTAGCAAAGCTTCAAGAGTCAATATACAACCAACTAATTCATTGCCCCCCTTTGCAATATTCAATAGTAGCTATATCTTCTCTTGAAGCACTAGTTGTAATACAATGTTCTACAGGGTCCTCAAACAATTCTTCTTTATAAACATCACTTACCACTGCAACTATAAAATCGATCATATGACAAATATTGGCATCTTTAGGGAATTTCATAGCTTGGTGTATATTGAATATGACCTCTTCTTCATTAATCCTCAGTGTCAACTATCGTTCCTATACATCAATTACTACTCTAGTAGTAGTTAAAAATGGTTGATTAAGAATTAATAGGATCTCTTGATCTTCCTCTATCTCCAATACCACAAAATGAGTTGAAAGCTGTAAAGTGATGGTTGTCGGCTGTACTTTCCCAAGACCTAAATTTTTGAATACAAAGAGAGGCATTAAATTGATGTTGACCCCTAGATCACATAGTTCCTTATCAAAGGAAGAACTACCAATTGTGCAAGGAATTTTAAAGCTACTTGGAACTTTTAACTTCTGAGGAAACTTTTTCTATATAATGGTGCTACATTCTTCTATTACCTTCACCATCTCATACTCATCTAACTTCCTCTACTTTGAAATTATCTCTTTAATAATTTTAGCATAATTTGACATTTGTTCCAGTGCATTTGCAAAAGGGATGTTTATATGAATTTTCTTGAAAATTTCCAGAAACTTTGTAAATTGTGCATCAAGCTTCTTTTTTTGGAATCTATGTGGATAAATGATTGATGGTTTTATAATGGATAGTTGTCTAAAAATGAAATCGAATTGGGTTTAGGAGCCTTCTTTGTTTTCTTTGCTCCAATTTCATGTTCTACAACACACTCTTCTTTTTCTTGATTAGAAACATGTGTAGAAATAAAAGACTCTTTAGACTTGCTCTCTTCAATCCCTTTACCACTTCTTAGGGTGATGGCCTTGCAATATCACTAGGAAACTTTTCTTTTGATTGAGAATTTATTAAAATAGCTACTAGTACGTCAGAGATTTCATCGTGGCCTCCATGTTTCTCATATGAGTCTCAATGTTGTCTAGTTATGACTCATCCTTGTTAAATTTTGACCTAGTTTCCAAAATAAATGTTCCTGAAAGATCTTCTAATGATGTTTTTTTTCAATAGCTTGACTATTGAACCTATAAAGAGGTTGGAGTACATTCTTATTGTTACCATAAGAGAGATTTTCATAATTTTACAACCCTGGATGGTAGTAATTCAACTATTTATTTCCTCTTTGGTTGAAATTTAGGTTGTTTATATATTGAACCTGCTCATTTTCCATATCAGTCTCCTATTGTAGCATAGAAACAACTGTAGCAAACTCTACTTTTTGTTGAATTTTTTGTGTAGTTAATTGCAACTATTTGGCTAGTAAGCTATGATACTTGAGCTTTAAGAGTAGTAATGTGATCCACTTCATAAAGACCAACAACCTTTTTTACACTTGAATGCTCACTTGGCCATTGATAATTGTTGGCGGCTATTTCATCTAGCAAAGAGTAAACATACATCAAGGTACCACTTGCAGCAACATCAAGTATCATTCTTGTCTGTTCATTCTTCCCATTGTAGAATACTTCAATCTGCACCAATTCTGATAATCATATTGAAGGCATCTTCTAAGTAAATCGCCAAGCCTCATAAAATGGTTCAATATTAGCTTGTTTAAATTGCCCAATCTTACTCCACAATTAGGCTAATTTGGAAAGAATTCGATTAGGATTTTTCGAGCCATCCTCTCCCGAATTGTAATAGTATCATATTGCATTCATTGGAGTCATCCCATTACTTTATCCCTTGAGAAGAAAGGAGTCAAATTGTGTCTTCAATAACACCATTCATTTTCACGGTATCACATATCTCCAAAGAGGTAGCAAGATGAACATTTGGATTTTCTAATGGAGATCCTCCAAACTAGTTTTACTACAGCAGGTTGATCAATGTGGGCTTCAGTTTACAACTATTTGCAGCAAGCGCAATACTAGAGTATTTATCATTGACAACCGATGGGATGTAATCTCGAATAACCTGCTATTGTTAGTTATCGTTAGCAGCCATTGTTTCAATTCCATTTATTCTTCTAGCCTATTCTCCAAACGAGTTAATTAAATCATTGCCTACTAAACTTTACTCTTGGTTACTACTTGTTCATTGAAATATAAACAATTACTGAATGCTCATTGAACTATTCATTAGTTTACCCATCAATCATTAAAGCTAATTTCGTCTCTACAGTTGGACAAAAGTGTCTATGTGGCGGATGATATAGCAAACAAAATGTACATGTTATTTAAAAATAACCAAATAGGATTTGATTTTTCTAAATAGCCAAACATACCTATGTGAATACGGTAATGGAACCAGATTTCTTCTCCCTTCTCCAATTGCACCTGAATTGAAAATCGAACTCCTCCGTCAAAACTGAAATTGTCGTCAACCGTCGAAATTGATCATCTCTGTCCACTGAAATCGATCTTTCCCAAATTGTATTCCTCCCCAATTCCAATCGTTGGTAAGTTCTATCTTCATTGTTAAACCCCAAATTGTGAACCCTAGATTTTTCTTTCACTTCAAACATAGCTAAATAGATATAAAAGATTTAGCCACGAAACTGAAATGATATTCTTGTCTTCATTGTAAGGAACATGGGGGACCCAATCGAAAAAAATGTAGTAGAAGAATCGCTTTTACAGACCATGGAGGAGGGACCACAAGGTAAATTATTTACAATAATTTTGATGAATTCTTCAATTTTATATTACATATGTCGGAGACATGTCTTGAGTTTGTCTAGCTGAGGTCATTGATTCTCATAGAACACGTGGCTGAATGTGATCATGAATTTTTTTTTCGATACAGCTCAAGAAGAGAAAGAAATACCGAATGAATGTTAGTTAATTGATTCTGATAATGAGGTTAACAATGATGATTTCCACTATGATTAGCATGTATCCAAGCATATTGAGAGTGGATTACATATAGACCCTATACTTGAACTTGATGTTGGAGAGGAAGAAGAGAAAGGTTCTGATGAGTTATATTGCCCAAGTGAGGAGGAACTTCATACCGATTATTCTTCTAGTGAAGAGAATATTTATCACTTTCCTTTGTATAATCCTAAAAAGGAGAAGTTCAACCCACAACTGGAGGTTGGAAAGAAATTTAAAAACATTGAGGAGTTTAGGCAAGCTGTGATGAATCATAGGATTGCTACTAGATGTAATTTGAGGTTTAGACTGAATAATGAGTTTAGAGAACAGGTTATATGTAAATTAGGGTACAAGTGGAAAATATGGGCTTCTTGGAATAAAAAGAATGGTTGTGTACAAATAAAGTCAACAAACTTAGAGCATATATGTGTAAGGGACAGAACAAATAGGCATTATACTGCAAGGTATACAACAGATAGGTATTTAGACACTTTCAAAGTTGACCCTGATTGGAAGTCTAAACTTATTATGAAGGTTGTAAACGATGATTTAAAGTTGACAATTAATAAAGTTACAGCTTGGAGGGTTGGAAGATATGCTAGGTTATTAATACAAGGATCTGATGAGTATCAGTTCGGTATGCTGATTCTTTTGCAGCTAAGATTTTGAGAACCAATCCTGGATCTACATGCATAGTTACCATGCATGAACTAAAGTTTCAAGGTATATACATTTGTTTAGAAGCTTGCAAAAGAGGCTTCTTGTCAGGTTGTAGGCAACTTTTGGGATTAGATGGGTGTTTCTAGAAAGGGACATTTGGAGGTCAGATGCTTGTAGCTGTGGCATTAGATGCCAATGATTGCATTTACCCAATAGCATATGCAATAGTGGAGAGTGAGAATGCTACTACTTGGAAGTGGTTTCTACAACACTTGGGTGAAGATTTGAAGATCTTGAATAGTAATGATTGGACCTTTATGACTGATAGACAAAAGGGTCTATAGAATGTCATAAACGATTTGTATCCCGAGGCTCAACATCGTCTTTGTGTCATATATATATATATAGTAACTTCTTCAGGACCAACTTTAAGAGTTTAACTCTGAAAGACTACTTATGGAGGGCTGTTAAGTCGACGACAGTCGTTGATTGGAATTTTTGGATGGGCGAGATTGAAAAGGATGAGTAAGGCTTACTTTACGACAAAGGAGAAGAGTGACATACTTTTGAACAGTCTATGTGAAGTTTTCAATAATGTGGTATTTGAAGAAAGGGAATAATCCATATTAACAATGTTAATTGACTTGCACATAAGCTTCATGAAGAGGATACAAGCAACGAGGGATAAGATGAGAAAGGTAACTGGACTTTTATGTCCTAAAGTCCAACAAAAGCTTGTGAAGAGTTATAAGTTAGCAGGTGGATGTGAGGTGGATTGGTCGACGGGGCACAATCTTATGTGAAATGTCCAAGTGGAGAATTTGTTGTCAATCTACATAATAAGATGTGTGCTTGTAGGAGATGAGATTTGTCAGGGATTCCATGTGGTCATGCAGTTGTTGCAATTTTAGCTAGAATGGGAGAGCCTTGGAGGTACGTGCATGAGTGCTATAGAGTTAGCAAGTATCTTAGTTGTTACGAGAATATCTTTTATCCAATTAATGGAATAAAGTTATGACCTTCGTTTGACGCCCTTCCAGTCAAACCACCAACTTAGATTGTGTCTAAACGGGGAAGAAAACAAAAGAAGAGAAGGAGACAAGCAGAGGAAGATGTCATCACCTATGTCGGATCCCAGGGTAAGCTAAAGAAGAGAGATATAATAGTAATTACTTGTAGTGTTTGTGGAGGAACATGCCACAACGTGAGGTATCATTAGAAGGTTGACTCAGCACGTGAGGTTTGTTTAGAGTTCAAAGTCTATGTTTATTTCCTTTTCTTGTTCAACTAATATGGTAAATGGAAATACTATCGGTGCTCATTTCAGGCTTGGTATGAGAGTGTTATAAATCTTGCAAATGAAGATAGGCAAGCCACGTTGTGAGTGATAACTTACGGGGTAATCGAAACTAAGCAAATATTTTCTCAAATTATTCAAACATTTTCCCTTGCATAAATGATATCTAACCTTCCTTCCAGGTCAAACTAGTGCCTAGGAGGCCACCGAGCAATACAACCATTGAAGTGCAACCAACACCAAAATCTAATTTCCAGTTCATGCCTACACCTGGCATTGGTATAACATGTGCTTCCCAATCCAACAACTATAGTCCTCCACTAAATCAGCCAAGTAGTTCAACAATAGATGAAGCTCTTTCGCAGATACAAACTACAAGTATTCCACTTGAATCCTTGGTGGAGGATCTGCAAGATATAAAGAACCAAGAAAAAGCAAGGAAGAGGGCAGCCATGATAAAAAAAATAAAAGGGTCGTTCGAGGGTCAGTTGCATTTGCACCACCAAGAACGAAGAAAGATTCAGCCACCCAGTAGCTGGAAATGTTTTGTTTCTTTTTGTGTAAATTTGCTGGAAATGATCCTTTTGTAATACACTAGATCAGACATGATCTTTTTGTAATAGACATAAATCGTTTTGGTCATTTTGTTTGATTCAAATACATGTTATGAACCCTGTGAATTGGTTAGAACCATTTCTATTGCAATTATAGTTTGTGAAGAGATTCTTTGAACATGTAGTAGTGATGGAAATTGAGCAACATAAACATGGCCAATTCACATTGAACAGGTAGTAGTGATGGAAATTGAGTTCAGTCAAATTAAAACTAATTTATATCTCGTTGATCACATAAACAATGGTAGCTGATGCTTTAGGAAACTTAATCAAGCATAAATTGATGCTTTAGAAACAATTGTAGCTGATGCACACTGATTTGGAAATTGACGAGCTCTTTTTCGGACTCGAGTATATTTGCAAGTATTCCAACAGCCTCGGTTTTTGAATTCATTGGTTCGTTGTGAATAGTCCGTGTGAACATATGGTCGACCATGATTTGGACAAAAGTCAGAGAAGCCTTTTCCACCCCCAATGGTCTTGCCTTCAGGTCCAAGAACAATTTCCCTAAGATAATTTGCCATTTCTATTCTCATTCTCATCTCTTCAGTACTTGTTCATTTAATAGCAGCAGCAACACAAGAACACCAGGAAAGAAGAAAAAATCAGGGGAGAAGGAAGGAGAAAACTTATGCTTCAAGCACTATCATTCATTTCTTACAGCCATATGACCACAATAGCAAGAAAAGGCCACGATTCTGAGATGTGGATGAAGAGAATTCCATGGCGAATTGAAGACAATGTTCTCCTAGGGTTGGAGAATTGGGGATTCACTGTAATTTCAATGGAGGGTGAGTTTTTATCCAACGTGTAGTTAACTAACGTCGTGTATTGCCACGTAATTTTTCCATCCGCCACGTAGACATTTTTGTCCAGCTTTAGAGATGTAATTAGCTTTAGTGATTGATGGGTAAACTGATGAATAGTTCAGTCAGCATTGAGTAACCATTAATATTTCAGTGAGCAAGTAGTAACCTTGGGTAAAGTTTAGTGGGTAGTGATTTAATTAACTCTTCTCTGAACTATTCTTTCAATCTTAGGATCAAATGGTAATTATTCAAAACTTCTCGATCCTCGTATAAACAAGTGAAACACCAACAAAAAAAAACAATTAAAATAAAGAAGTCTCAAGGTTAATAATAATAATAATAATAATAATAATAATAATAATAATAATAATAATAATAATAATAATAATAATAAATTTAATGAATCCCCGTTAGCAGCATCGAAAACTTGTTGACATAATTATGCCACAAGCATACAATGCCAAGTTTTATAGTATAATAATGAATTAGGATGTCGACCCATAGAGATTGATAATTAAATTTCTACTAAATGCTATAATCAAAATAAACGTCACTTCATCTAAATAACCAACTTAAGAGGATTACTAATATTTAACTAGATCTAAATTGAGATTTTAGATAAATCAACGGTGGAATGTCAAATCTTAAAGAGTAAACAAGATGAGAAAAGCCTAAGGATTTTGAATTCATTAAGTTTTATGGTTCTTGGTAAAAAGGTTCAAAGGAATTTCATTTTTCTCTTGAAACATATAAAATCCTAGATTGTGTTATTCTTTGATCACATCTAAAATTCCCTCTTTCAAGTGCTGAATTCTAAATATCAAATAAATCAATTAATGGTCAGTTAATTAAAAGAATTAAGGGCAAAATAACAAAAATAAACTTAGAAATAAAACTTCAAGGGGATATATTGAACTCAAGATAGTACCAAATTAAGATTACATCAATCCCCCACGTAAATTACTTAGTTCATGACCGAAAAAGAAATAAAACTCAAGTTCATAATCATAAACGTAGAGAAAAAGAAAAAGAAAATATGTTTTAAAGTTGATTCAATCTTTCTTCTAGTAGTCTATTCTTTCTTCTCTTCAAATAGCCATCCAAGAAGAGTCCTCAAAAATGCTCTCAAAGATTCTATTTATAGCTTCCTCAATGTCTATCTCGAATTAGGGTTAATTGGGCTCCATTCGGTTCAACTGATCCATTCTGGCTGCAACACAGCATAGTGTGGCACCTAGGCTCTACATTTTTTTGTCCATATTTTCTTACATTTATAGCGCGGAGGTGTTGTTGGTATAGCGCCTAGGCACTACAATTTCTGTCCATTTTCCTTCTATTTTGTTGAAATTTAAATGAATATTCTGAATTGATAAGAAGCGAATAGTGTGGAAACTTAATTCATTCAATTGGAAATGAAAAATTAACTTTACAAATGAATGGAAGAAGCCTATATATACAATTTCTAACTAACAAACCGAAATCAGAAAAGGTGAATTGACATAAATAGCACTATGCTAATTCTAACATTTCAACACTCATCCTAAAGATGGCAAGTGTATGTTTAACACTTCTATCTTGCCAAGTAATGAAGTAAATCTTGATCCAGCTAATGATTTAGTCAGTAAGTCTGCCAATTGCTGCTGAGAAGCCGTATGTAGCATCTTAACTTCATTAGCCTAAACCTTATCCCTTACCAAATGACAGTCTATTTCTACGTGCTTGGTCCTCCCATGAAAAATAGGGTTACTTGCTATGTGTATAGCCGACTGATTGTTTCAAAATAACAGAGTAGGTCAGGTGTGAAGAATGCCTAAGTCATTCAATATGTTCTTCAGTCATGTAAATTCACAAACNCCGACTGATTGTTTCAAAATAACAGAGTAGGTCAGGTGTGAAGAATGCCTAAGTCATTCAATATGTTCTTCAGTCATGTAAATTCACAAACAGCAGCAGCCATTGATCTATATTCTACTTCAGCTGAGGATCTTGACACGATATGCTGCTTTTTAGACTTCCATGACACTAGAAAATTCCCAAAGAATATGTAATAACTCGTAATAGACCTCCTTGTATCAGAACATGTTGCCCAATTAGCATCACAGTACCCTTTGAGCTAAAGATTTGATTTGCTAGGAAAAATAGCCCTTTCCCTGGTGTCTTTTTCAAATATCTTAGTACATGATAGGCTGCCTCTAGATGAGGCTATTTTGGTGACTGGAGGAATTGGCTCAAGAGTTGTACATCATAGGACAAGTCTGGCCTAGTTATTGTTAGGTACAAAATTCTTCCTACAAGCCTCCTATAAACAATAGGATCAGCAATAGTCTCACCTTCATCCTTCCTCAACTTCAGATTATATGGTAAGAGGCTGTTTGCTGGCTTAGCACCAAGATATCCATCATCAGTTAGAACACCCAACACATATTTTCTTTGGCAAATGGATATTCCTGTTGAATTCCTTGCCACTTCAAGACCTAAGAAATATTTTAAGATTCCCAAGTTTTTCAGCTTAAGTTGCTTATTTAGTTCAGCCTTGAACTGTTCAATGTAAGTCAGATTATTTTTCCCAATTATTATGTCATCCACATATATCAAAAGATTGGTAAATGAGCAGCCATCTATTTTACTAAACAAGGTATAATCTGATTTTGACTACCTGAAGTCCTGTGACAGAATGTAAGAAGTGAGTTTCATGTTCCATTGTCTCGAGGCTTGTTTCAACCCATAGATAGACTTGTTTAGTCTACAAACCAACTGTTCACCATGCTTCCCCTGCTACTCATAACTTGAAGGCATAAGCATATAGACCTCCTCATCTAACTCACCATAAAGTAAGGCATTATTGATGTCCAATTGGTGAAGATACCATTGCTAAGTGGTTGCAATTGCCAATAGAGTTTTAACAGTTACTAGTTTTGCAACAGGGGAAAATGTTTCTTCATAGTTTAACCCAACCTGTTGAGTGAACCCCTTGGCTACTAGGCATGCCTTCTTCCTTTCTTTTGTGCCATCAGAGTTCATTTTAACCTTGAAGACCCACTTACAAGCAACATAGGTCTTACGATCAGGAAGTGTCGTAACATCCCAGGTATTGTTGGAGACTAATGCATGATATTTAGCATCCATGGTTGCAACCCAATCAGGATGTTGTTATGCCTCAACAAAGTTTCTAAGCTCAAAAGCAGTAGACAAAGCCAAAGTATAAATTGAGGTTCAACATATCATAACCCAAATAATTCTCAATAGGATACTGCTTGCCACACTCAGGACCTTTCTTCATGGAGTCTAATTGAGGGATTGACAACTTAGTCATGAGATTACAGTGATAATCTTGTAAGTATAAAGGGGCACGTTTTGGTATAGTAGATTTTCGTGCAGATATGATGGGAGGTAAAGAATGATCTGCAGATAAAGTTTTGATGGATTCTATAGGTAAAGGAGGAGAAACAGTAGGAGAGGATAGAGCTGGATTTGGAGAATTAGGATGAGTTGAGATGTGTGGGTTGTCTGAAACAGACATTGGAGTAAACTCATCTATATTTAGCACAGATGATAGAAAACAGAACAGAATGAGGTTCAGTGATAGTATCAGATTTAGATAAGGAAGCAAGAAGGGTAGGATGATGAAAAAGAATGATATTTTCACAAAATGAAACATCTCTGAATACAAATATAGTCTTGGTTTTGAGATTGAAAAGTTTATAGGCTTTCATTCCAAATGGATAGCCAATGAAGATACATGGAACGACCCTAGGATCGAATTTGGTTATATTTCTCTTCAAGGTTGAGGCATAGCAAAGACACCCAAAAACTTAGAGGTGGTTGTAAGAAGGTGTGATTTTGAATAGCATTTCATATGGAGATTTGTTATCAAGTAGATGGGTAGGTGTTCTGTTTATAATGTGTGTTACTGTGAGGACACAATCACCCCAAAAAGTATGAGGTAAATTAGCTTGGAATTTAAGGGCTCTAGCAATGTTAAATAGGTACTGGTGTTTTCTTTCAACCACACCATTTTGCTGTGGTGTTTCAGCGCAACTAAGCTGTTGGATAATGCCGTTGGAAAGGTAAAAATCAATCATTTTAAACTCCAAGCTATTATCAGATCTGATAGTCTTTATGTTGCATTGAAAGTGATTTTGAATAAGATGATAAAAGGATTGAATGAGAGTTCTATTTTTGAGATTTGTTCCTCATAAGATAGGTACATGTCATTCTACTGTAATCATCAACAATAGTTAGAAAATATTTTGAACCATCTAGGGAAGTGACAGAATAGGAACCCCAAATGTTACAATGGATGATTTCAAATATTCGTGAAGCTCTATTATCACTCTTAGGAAAAGATAACCTGTGTTGTTTGGCTAAGGGGCAAACAGTACAGTGTAAATCCTTATTGACTTCAATGTTAGGAATAGATTTATGCAAAAGAGAAAGTTTGGAAGCAGGCAAATGCCCTAATCAACAGTGCCAAATATCAATATTCATTTTGAGATTTGTACCATCAATGGTATTACAAATAGGAGTAGATTTATTACATTCAAAAGGAAAGCTAGAACTAAAAATAGTATTAGGAATAACAGCAGATTTTCTGATGTTGGAGTTATCAGAACCAGGTTTGAGTAGGTGATGGTGTGAAGGTTGAACACTGATTTGGGACTGAGGTTGTTGAAAATGGTATAATCCATGCTTAAGTTTGCCTTCCCAAATCGTCTTCCATGTTGAAAGATCCTGAATAAAGCAAAAGTCATGGAAAAACATCAAATAACAATTTTGATGAAGTATCAATTATCTGACTGAAATTAAGTTGAATTTAAATGATAGCACCATAAGCACATTGCTCAAGCATAAAGTGGGAGACAACTTCACTTTGCCAATGTGAGTGACTTCAACCGCATCACCATTAGTGCATTGCTCAAGCATAAAGTGGGAGACAACTTCACTTTGCCAATGTGAGTGACTTCAACCGCATCACCATTAGGCAATCTCACAGAAGCCCCAATAACAACAGTCACACTATTTAAATGCTTAGTAGAATACACCATGTGTTCTGAAGCACCAGTATCTATGATCTAATTATCTGCTACTGAGGTATTATTGAACTGAATTTGATTACCTGAGAAAACAAATGAATCAGAATCTGCGGAGGGAGATACATGCACATCCTGAGACTGCTGATTCTGAGTAATTTGACTTTTCAATTGAGGCATTAGCATAGATAATATCTACTGGCACTGATTTGGAGTAATAGTGAGATGTGAAAGAGAGTTTAATATTCCGGAAGTATCACTATGAGTTGTTTGGCCATGATGTACTTAGCTTACAGCATTAACAATTGGAGGTTTCCCTTGGCTAGCTTTATGGTTGGGAGGATAGCCAATTAGCTTGTAACATTTCGTTTTGATATGGCCAGGCATACCATAGTAACAGTAGATAGGTCTCTCTCTTTTCTGAGAAGGATTACCAAAACTAAACCTCTGTATAGCTTTACCAGTAAATGAGCAGCATCATGTGTTTTTTTTTCTGTTAGCAACTATTTCCTTTTGCCTCTTATCTTATAACACGAGAGCAAATGCCTTATTCAACGAAGGCAATGGATCCATCAGCAAGATCTGACCCCTAACACAAGCAAAATGGTAATCTAAACCCATGAGGAACTGCATCATCTGATCCTCACGTTTATATTTTGTATTATTAGCAACAGGCCTATAATTCTCCAATTCCTCCCATAGTCCTTTGAGCCTATTAAAATAGGAATTAACCGAACTGTTCGTCTGAGAGATTGAAACAATTTGCTTATTCAATTCATAGATTCGAGGTCCATTCCCCTAACTGTACCTATCACAGAGTTCAATCCATACATCTCTTGTTGAATCCTTGTGCATCACACTTGGATAAAGTTCCTTAGGAATCGAATTGATGATCCAAGAGGAAACTACATGATTGCACCTCCTCCAAGCAGTATACAAATGATCATCCTGAGAAGGTTTTGTGATAGATCCATCAATAAAACCTTCTTTATTTTTAACGCTGAGCACCATGGTTGCTGCTCTACTCCATGTCGCATAATTTTCTTCAGTAAGAGTAACTAAAATCAATTGCATTCCAGTATTATCTCCATAGTGAAGATAGTAAGGGCTACTATGATACCATGTTGAAATGTAAATGAATATTCTGAATTGATAAGAAGAGAATGGCGGGAAAACTTAATTCATTCAATTGGAAATGAAAACTTAACTTTACAAATGAATGGAAGAAGCATATATATACAATTTCTAACTAACAAACCAAAATGAGAAAAGGTGAATTGACATAAATAGCACTATGCTAATTCTAACATTTCAACATATTTAGCATGTTTTCAAGTCCTTGCATCTGCAATTCATATGATCATCACTCCTTGTCTTCCTAATTACTCCAAAACATTTCACCTAACCTACAACAAAACACAAAAACACACATTAAAACATCCTAAAACTCTTAAGACCAAACAAAAATCAAGTTTAAAAGCGTTATCCATTGTCTATGTGGCGACTAAAAGTCAATTGATGAGGGTGTTCTACATGCTTTTAAACTATATAAAATATTGTTAAATGAGTGATATCTACTAAGTTAGTTTAGCCTATGTTTGACACCCATTTTGGGAGAAAAATTGATTTTTGAATAGTGATTGATGGAAGAATGTGTGGTTAAAAAGTCAGGAGAATTTTTGGGTTTATGTGTAATATTATTTTATTGATAGAATGTGTGGTTGAAATGATGAAAGAGAAAAAGAATAAGAATGAGAATGGAAAAATGGGTGTCAAACAAAGGCTTAATTATGTTAGCTTTATGAGAAATCACAATTTGGATGCATTTAGCAAAGAAAGGTGATTTTGAGCTTAAATAGAGTTGATTCGGAGTGATTTGATGCTAAGAAGTGACTCGAATTGAACCAAAATGAAAATTCAAGGTCCAAATTGAAAAGAAAGAAAATAATCGAGCCTTGAGAGGCAAGACTATACCTATGCGATCGCAATGAAGCAACTATTACACCAGCATGTTCAAAGGCTTAATCATTCGATCGCAACACATTACACCATGTGATTGCAAGGTTGTCCGACATAGAAAATATTTTATTTTTAGTTTAAGTCAATTTCTTGCTGCACGAATTTAACTTAATTCTTGGGACTATAAGTAGAGATTTATCTTTCATTCAGGAGGAGAAGCTTTTGGGTACATAAAAAACATATTCAATAGACAAATTTCATGCAACTGCTTGGGTTTTGAAGAAGATGATTCAAGAATATCATTAAAATATTGTGAAAAAACCAAAATTATTTGTCATCTTCTTTCTACACCCGAATTATGGGTGATGTATTATCATTTCAATTTGTAGTTTTTTAATATCATGATGCTCGGCTAATTATATGGATGTTGGAATAACTAGGAATCCTATATTTTTATGTTAAATTCCACATTTGACTTTAATATTTGTTTGGTTTGGATGATCGTTAAGTTATCAATACTTTTCAATTACTTCATCGATAATTGAATTGATTTGTCATTGCTATTTTGTTCGAGAAAGAATAATAATTATAGCATACAGTAATAATCATTGTAAAGTGTGGTCGGAGATATATATATATATATATATCGCTATAATATGCTTGATCTCAATGAATATTATTTTGATTAAATGTATTTTCATATGTTTGCATCCTATAGAAAGATATAATAAGGTAATATTGCCCCAATTGAAATTTTTAAGTAAAATAGAAGCATTGATCGTCAAGTTAAATAAATGTTATCAAATTATGAAATTGGTATTAAAATGAAAAAATATAGGTGTATTCTTCAAAGTCCTAGTAATTTTTATTAATTAAGTTTCATTGACGCTTTTTAGTTAGTTTAAAAGCTTTATGGTATAATTAATTAGTTATAGAATTTACTTTAACATCATGAATATCTAAAAATGGTGCTAGTTCAATTAAAGTTAGCCCATATTTGACAATCATTTCAACCACACATTCTTTAAAAAAATCACTATTCAAAACTTCAAATTTTTATTTTTTTTTTTAAAATAATGGTCATCAAATAGGGACTTAGTATTAATAGGAATCTAAAGGAATACATGGTCCTCGTGGAAATAGTACTTTACTCACACTTCATTATTTGACTACAATAAAGTACACATACGATTTTAATGGAGTACCTACCTCTCTCAAATAGTGAGTGGGTTGAAATGAGATAAATCTAGAAATCCGGACACCGATCATTATTTCTTTCTTTTTATGTTTTAATTAAGAGGAAATCACAGGATCCCAGAGATTTAAAAATCTCAATTCAAAAATATCTTTATTAATTCAAAAATCAGAGATATTTTTAATCAATTAGTATATAAATAAATATTTTTACTACATATAACAATTCAAAAATTAATTAATCTTCCCC
>CAIGRQ010034809.1:0-13127 GCA_903798375.1 Fraxinus sp. D2006-0159 | reverse complement strand
AAGTTGACCAGGGTTCGAACACCCCGTATACTCCTGGCCCCAAGGGAGTCTTCCTCCATGGTTATTATATCACCAAGCTGCTCCAACCAATATTGATTATTATATCACTCAGCTGCTCCAACCAGGAATCGAACTCCCCACGCTAAGATTGCAAGCCCAACAATGTTCTTCCTTTACCAATTTGGATGTGCCCTGGGGGGCAGTAACCAATTAACTTTAATTACATGTTTGGTGGGAATTAAATCAGATTTTCAATATATTTTGGTACAAATTGGTGAAATATGTGTTTGAAAAGTTGTGGGACCCATAAAATATGTAGTTGAAATGAATTGTTTTAATGAGTACCAATCAGGGGCTAAATGTCTAGTTTTTTTTTTATCGCATTCCACGATGTCTTAAGAGTTTGAAAATTATACGAGTAGTAGAAAATATAAATAGTAATATACAGAAATGCAACAGATGAGACACATAGATGAGGCCCTTTTTGCAATATTTTACTCACATGGAGCCAAAGGTGCTGTGTGTACAAAAATAAATATACAGAAATGCAACAGACAAGACACGGGTGGGGCCTTTTTTTGCAATATTTTACTTACATAGGGGCCCACCCCCATGTGAATGTTCCGGCACTTTTCTGGCATATTAATTTTTGTACAAATGGAACAATTGTTACTCGGCAATAATGTTTACCTAAGGCCTTCAATCATTGTCTTAAGATGCATTATTGCTGGATGTTTTCAATCAATTTGTTCTGAAGTTTCCATTAGTTTTTGACTCTAATTCCGTATCCAATCTTATGGGGGTTTTGCTTTGATTCTAATTCGGTATGGAAAATAACACCTAACCTACTGAAAAGAAAACAAAAGATCCATACAATTTCGCTAATTTAAAGGTCATTTCATTGTTTATTTCTCGATTAACCATTATTGTGCTGAATCATTACCCCATTTTTGTATAAGTAAGAACTCGATGAAAATAATGAAAAAGTAAACAATGAGAAATTAAAATTAGAATTCTTGTGCATTTCTTGATTGCAAAACAGGTAATAGCTAGAGACACATTTGCAAGGAATATTATTTGACAATAGATTCTTAGAATTGCCCCACCTGCAAAGGTTTAAAATTTCCTAATCCGTTGAATTCTAACCAAAACAACAAATGCAGTCATTTAAATTATTGGATAACGAGCACCGTACCACCAACAAAACTTTGAAGCACTCATTTAAATTATTCGGTGGTCATGATTAGCACTTTATTCAACTGCTAAAAATATAACCCGGTCAGGTCTTGTCCATGGGCTGTCATTTGGACGAATGTGCTGTAACAGTAATATATTAGGCTTCAATACAATAATGTTTCCTTAAATAAAAAATACTCCTACATCGTACAAACACGGTGTCCATTCATACCGACAAATTAATACAAAATTAAGTAATTTTTTTTATACAGAATTGCTTTATCCTAGATTAATTGTCGAGAAAATAAGACTTCATTTACATATTTTTGTCATTGCCCGATGATGCTTGGCACACAAACTCGAAAACATGGGCAAAGTTGGGAATGTCACAGTACCACAATGACATTTAACTTGTGAAATTGCGAGTAATAAATGGACAGTACCTCAAATATGTAAAAACTAGATAGGCGGATTGTCTGCAAAAATGAAAATTAAATAATACAACAAAACTGAGAATTTACTTATCTACATATAAAAATGAAAAACTAGAATTACATATATGAATACATAAATGGTGAAGAACAGACGGAAAGAGAAGTACTGAATATAACTATAACTCTTTTCGTACCTATAACACCATATATGATAACCCTAAAAGCATCAGAAGTTGGTAAGTGAGAAGGAAGAAATCGACAGAACTCTGAATTTACATGCAAAACTACAAAAAGCAAATTAAAGAGCATATTTATATAAGCATGTATGCAATGCCAAAAGCATAATAAAGAAAAACTTCGCAGCAAAATATGAGTTCTCCTGGCATGTAGCTGAGGATTTGGAAGGTGTCTTTCCAGCAACGGCAGGACCAACTGCATGAGCATTGGGAGAGTTCTGCTGCACTGTTGTCGGCAATGGGTTAGGAGAGGTGCCATCAGCTGATGGAGTCAGCGGCATTCTGTCACCTTCACTGAGATCCTGACCTGAGATGATTCGCACATATTAAGACTGACCCCTATGCTTTACAGGCACAACAGTGTAATATAGTGAACGTGCCATCAAACTAGTAAATTAGAACTTCAATTCAGAAAGTAGCAAAACTTGAGCAAAGACGTATAGCAATCAAGTGGGATCTTAGAGGGGGTTTAGCAAAATTAGAGAGCCACTGCATTTCTAAATGGAAAGATTTAGAGCAGCACTCCAGCTATCAGAGTATAAAACCCTTTTGGAGCAACTTAGGCGACATTGCTCAGGTCTTCTTTTTAGTTGTGGTTTTCTTCAGAGATTTTCATTTGCATTGTCCATTCATTTATTTCTTTTTATTTAAATCCCAGGTACACTTGTGTAGGAGTAGGATAGAGTTTATTGAGCTAGGCAACACAACATAGAAGAGGTATTCATCAATGGCGAGATATCAGCAATATGTACAAATTAAACCACCAAATGAGCAAACCAATGAATACCATGTTTTATAATCCACCATACAAAAAGAGAGTGAACTTCAAGAGCAAAAGTATACAGGTAAAAAAGGTCAAATACTCACAATTCGAACGGGACCAGCCAAGCTTGAAATTTTCCCTATCAAATACCATTCGGTATCCTGTCATGAAGTTCTCTGCACAGGGAAATTTGTTTGAGGAAAAAAATTTGAAAACCAAGTTTAGTTCATTGAATTTTTCATTTTTTGTGCAGTTCATGCATTGCTGGATTTTCTATATTCTGGGCAACAATAGCAGGAAAATAAACTTGTAGGTTGGCGCTGTAGCAGGTGCGTCCAGGAAATGCAAATAAAGTAATACTTACGTCCAATTGTCGCAATGTCTTCATCAGTTGGCTGTACTGCTAAACAAAATCCAACTGCACCCTGCACCATAATATAGCCAGCAACATTCACAAACATGGTAGTTCACATGTTTAAACATGAAATCAGCCACAACAGAAAATAGCAAATATTTTCATTCTCATAAGCAGATTTTAACAATAATCAAGTCTTGGCCTGACTTTCATCATAGAATCATACAAATTATTAAAATACTTGCTTCAGAAACTCATTTTTTCTTATTCACTTGCAGGTATATAGTAAATTAAAAGTATGCCAAACATGATTCAGACCCTTGAGCCATAAACCTTATCTGGTCAATTCCGAGTCCTGTCTCTAATCAGTTCAGAGTTAAGAATTAAGCATTCAATTTGCTACTTCATAATGCATCTGGCCTCTGTTTGACACACATTCCTTTAAAATACATTTTTTCAACTCATTTTCAACCACATTCTTTAATAAAATAATATTTTTCATCACATCAATAACTTTTTCTTACTTTTTAACCACATATTTCCCATTATATCACTATTTAAAATACATTCTTTCCTCAATAATATCCATCAAACACACTCCTGATGTTTGTGCTATATAAATCCCCAGTTCTAAAGATTTAATATTGATGAGCTACAGAAATTGCAAACAGGAAAGCAACTAAAATGTTATTATTGATTAGTTCATATACAAGAAAAACGTGTTGATCAAATGAACTACTACTCAAATCTAGGTCCACGATCCAGTTCGACTTTCTAAATGGACCTTAGGGATCGATGCATGGGTAAAATAACTAATAAGCAATATCTGGTGAAACAAAAGCAACTTAATTTAATGTATGAATCGATGGACATATCTTTAACCAACTTGGCAACTTGTTACTGCTGATGATACCTTTTTTGAACAGGTTGTCCTAGTACACTTGGTGAAATTTACGGAAAATTTGTGATTTTTCTTCAGAAGTCAATGTAGATTCCTCAATTATTTCAATATCAACTCATGAACTGGTTATGATATACTACTGAATAGAATATCTACCCGGTTATCCTGTATCCTGCAGCCAAAGTACCTAACCTCCATGATCATAACCATGAGAATCTTCAAATATCATCACCACACTTTTGCCTCCCTAAACCACAAAACTAAACTCCACTTTTTCCCAAATTTAATTTACAATGAAACTATTGGTTCTACACATGATACAAACTTAGTTTACCACCACTAAATATGAACCAATATCTAAATGAATGGAGAATTTCTACAGAACGTCATATTCCCATCAGATTATACGAACTAATATGCATTCCACATGCATAAGTGCATAGATATTATAAATAATAGTTTTTGTCCGACTTTTAGGCCAAAGTAGCACTTGAAATTTGGATGTACAAAATTTGTTAATATCAAAGTGCCCAGCATTGAAAGTAATTAATTCTGCCAATGCAAAATATGTATGGTTGCAAGAACCAACCTGAGTACCGTAGATCACAAAAACAGGATCATGGACCACAAAACTGTTGTTCGTTGCAAACTTCAGAGTCACGGAAGGAATTTTAGGTAACCCTTCAGAACTGTGAAAAAATACAGTCAATCCTAGTGCACAGATAAGATAGAAAGGAGAAAGTGGACTCGACATACAGTCTACTCGAGACTACCTGGACTTGTAGCAATACTGCCACGGGTATCCTTCAAAATCTGATTTCAACGCATTTACTTGTCCATTGAACTACAACCAAAAACAGTATAATCAAAACAAACTCCTATACTTCAGAGGATAACTCAAAAGGCAAGAGGGAGAGAGAAAGTTACCTCCTTAACAACTCTTTCATAGACTTGACCTGGAAGAAACGTGAATGATGTCCCACTATCAACCAGCGCTTCAAAGTTTGTATGCTCAAGACAAGAACTTCCAATGCAGCAAGAGTCCACTCCAACTATGTAAGTTAAACTGGACCACGAACATAAAAAAAATATAACTCCTGGGTAGATGATGCAAGAAAAGAGCAGAATATATGGTGCATGTTCAATTTTTTACTTTTTTCCATCAGAAGACAAAAATGAAGTAGCATGTTCGACAGCTACTCCTTGATCCCCAAAGAATAGCCTCCCTGAGTCATCTTCAGTGAAGCATAACGAAAAAGAGTTCCGAATCAATCCAGCTTTTGCTAAACGACTTGGAACTGAAATTTCTCCACGTCCCAGACCCATAAGACCATCTGGCGCAACTCCATTCAGGTAACCACCAGTTTGTTTACTACCACATCTGAAATAAAAAGAAAATTACTCTGGATCCAAACAATTTTGTTTAGACAATATCTCAAGATGGTAATTCCCGCACAACAAATCTTATTTGAAAAGGCATGCACTAGTAACAGCAATACAAAACACACCCTATAACGACTGGAGCCCGCACAGACATGTTGGATGTGTTAGTGTGACCCGATACAAGATGTAATACGTCTTCAACCAGAACTCCAGAAGTAGATGTACCATCTGAAGCATAGTTGACAGTGTATGGACATTGCTGCTTAGGATTCTCACAATTTAAACCAAATTCACATAACGGATGACTGCAAGAGAGGGACTTGCTAGTGCTAGAGCCAGAAGGATTATACTCGCTAAGATCCTTATCCTGCATAATAGATGCCCCAAAAACCAGGGAGCACCTGCCAATCAATCATCTGAAATAAGTGGTAAACCTCTTACTTGTATGAACAACTACTTCACAGCTGTTTAAACTACATCAATTATTTCAAAATTTTATATGTTTTGTGCTGCTACAGTGTAAAGCCCCAATGCAACATAACAAGCAATAATTTCAGGTAGATAGTCAAGCAGAATATAAATTTTAACAGTAAAAAAGACTGAGCCACTAAATATGGAAGTCCTAGGGGCGAACCAAGTTTAAAATTAATTCTTTTCAACCTTATTTCAAATTTACGCACAACAATTTAGAGATAGCAAGTGAAAAGAGTGTCTATCACATCCAAGACCGATAACCTCATGAGTACCACCAAATCATAAAACTGGTAAAGGTTTCTCCATGAAAAGGATATATGAAAGAACCAAACAAGCTTAGTTATACAGAAGGTGATCACTGGATTATGCTCAGACAGCTGCAGCCAATGACAAAAGACATATTTCCTTCTCTTTTGCAAATTCAGTTATTGCTAGGTATTCTACCATTTAATTAACTTAATTCAAACCATACCAGATAAATCTGAATGAGAATATTCCAGCACACCATAGGTGTGTGGGGAAGGAAAACCATTTATTGATATCTGAAATATGACAAGCAATGTCATTTTTGTGCTTCATAACCAAGAGTTATACCTATGTAAACTGGACTTTAATCTGGAATAGAACTGATCACTTAAAATACAAAAGAAATGGATCCTACAAGCAACCCATTACGTCAATCACAGAGAAAGAGAAAAAAACTCAGAACATCATATAGAGAAGTTTGCAAGCATAAATATCCGCAAGTGTGGGTGAAAATGTCCAAAATGAGATCAATGGTGAGCATGCAAGAGAAAAACTGAAAAAACAAAATGAAAGGCAATGGACCAACCAATACGAAGCCAAGGACAAATCTTTTAATTGCCAAGTAGCAAAATCTGTTATGTTTCTTAACAATTAACGATAAACTTGCACTCCAGATGAACATATTTTGATTGTTAAAGTATAAATGAAAATTTGAGTTGATGCCAAATTGAACATTAGAACCACCAAAGGGCCTGCGTTTTAAATTAGAATGGGCAGATAAAGGTACCAATAATGTAGACCATGGAAATAGTCTTAATTATTATTTAAATGTAGTTGTCAAAACAAAACTATAGTGGAAAAACCAGTAATATTTAACTGCCTGACCATGCAGTCAGAAAATAAAAATCCAACTAAAGTCAAACATCAATCTGTAAGAACAAAAGAGTCTACAACATGTGTTGATTCTAAGAACTTCAATCCTATAAAAAACCCAATAAAGCAAGAAACCAGAAAACACGATCCCAGAAAAAATTGAAGGGAGTGAGTATGTGCTAACATATCCCTAGCACATGGCAAATGCTTTGGTATGCACTCTATTTGTGTTCATATATGCAGGAGAAGAAGGAACAAGAAGATCTCAACAAAGGAAGCATCACCAGAATCAAAATTGCAATTGATAATACAAAAGAAAGCTTGCCTACCAGACTGCTGTAGTAACTGGAAGATAAAGGTGCACATTGTACACAATTGCAGGGAACCCACAGTAGATCACTTCCAGCATCCAATGCAACAAGAAAAGAAACTTTTGGTGTGCCCATGTCAATCCACATATAATGTAACCTGTTTTGAGTGAAAATGAATAAACTAAAGACACGAGATCCTTAAGGTTTAATTTGTGTAAATTTCAAAATGACGAATGTTCCCTTCAGCCACCGAAGATGTCCAAGGACTCAGAAACTCGTAGTTATGACTACAAAGTTACTTGCAGCAATAAAACAAGCACACTCTATTTAATTGACATATTGGATTCAGCCCTGACTGATTATTTGTGGAAATGCCAGATAACAACATTCTATTAATCATATAGAGAAAAGGCCTATTAGCTAGTGATTGTGAGATGACTTGATAAAACTATATTTTGTTCATTTGCAGTCCATCCGGCACAAACCAATACCTCTGTCTAGGAAACATCATTTTAAGTTCACCAAAACCCACATTTTTTTAACCAAACCACTAGATACTACTCATGAAGTCAATTCAACTGACTTGAATAATGCATGTAACTCGGAGAATTTCTACAAGTACATAACTGCCACGACTAGCAAGAGTGAGGTGGGGAGATGATATGATACCTATAGCACAACAATGTCTGCTTTAGATTACATTTTTCTGTAAATTCGAGGAACTTTAAGTGGAGAATTAAATTTCTCTAAATATGAATGAATTTCTATAACTTGAGTAATTTTTATGGATGGATATCTACCAATTTTAATGTGAAAGACTGTTGTATTGACCATATCATTGCAATAATCAACATATCTAAATCACGAACATCAAAAGAAGGAACATTATATAGGAATGTGAGTGGTATCGACAATTTCCCCGTTGCAAATCTCGATTGTATGCACACACTCCAAAACTTCTCAAAGGTTTGGCCTTTCCTAGTAACTAGGAGTCTCTCCATTCCCTCTTTAAGATTTAGATGTAAATTATCATCTGTTTTATCAATATAATTTTAATTTTAGCTGTAATTAGCTTAAATTTTTCACATTCAAGATATTCTCATAATCTCTCAAAAAGTCCAGAATAAATAGATCATTCAATTGGATTATTGCAGAAATAAAACTAAGGAAATAACTGTATAACCATATCACATCTCAAAACATAATATTCATAGAAAAAATCGAAAATCACAGATCCCACACCCTCCAATTCACAGGCAGACACATTCATGAGAAAGAGAGAGAAGTAACCATCCAAAGTCATTTCCGAGGGGTAAGGTAACGCTGCCTCTGGAAGGGTAGAGGAATTGGAACTGAGGGTTAAGCTTCAGCTTCTG
The DNA here is from genome assembly GCA_903798375.1 of Fraxinus sp. D2006-0159. Classification (NCBI taxonomy): domain Eukaryota; kingdom Viridiplantae; phylum Streptophyta; class Magnoliopsida; order Lamiales; family Oleaceae; genus Fraxinus; species Fraxinus sp. D2006-0159. The sequence continues at coordinate 4,599 of CAIGRQ010034809.1, read as the reverse complement.
CCGCTGTACATCACTGCTCAATAGCCGCCGATAATAGTCCAAACTCCGACGCTTCGGCCACGCATCAGCGTCTCCAACCCTATCGGCAATTCCTGCTCCATTTCTTGAAACCCTAGCGCTATGATGCGCCTTTGCTTCATCCGAAAACCTATGCACTAGTTTTGCGGAATATAAATTACTCTCACAAAAGGCACAGCTAATATACAAAACAAACAGTAAATCAAGCAAAATAAATCGAATCTCCATTCCTGAAGCAAAGAAGAAATGCGAAAATATAGTATTAACTGTATGTATATGAACTATCTCTATATGCTTGTATTTGTTTATAATATACAGCGGAGAAAGAGTGAATGGAAAATGTGTATATATGGAAGATATAATAGTAAGAGAGCTAAGAGGGAGAATGTGCTAAAATGCGCAGGGGTGTGAAGGTAATGGGTAAGGCGAGTTGCAGAGTTGCTATTGTCTGGATACTGGAGTGAGGAAGAAGATGCGATCAGGCGTGGGGTGTATTGTGCACCCTGCGCATTTTAAGACAAACCCAACAGAGGAAAAAGTAATGGCCTGTTTGGTCACACGTTTAGTGGCTCTCTCCTTTTATTTATTTTAGACCACCTATATTATGAATATTCAAAAATAATCTCAAGGATGTTTAAACCCCATTTTATAAAAAAAAAAATTATTTTTAACCACTTATTCTTTAATAAAATAATATTACACGGAAAATAATTTAATTTTTAATTATATATTATTTAAAAATTACTATTTAAAAATACATTTTTTTCTCTCGACTTAAACAAATGCTTTAGAAAAATTATTAAAGAAAAATTAAGGGTGTGTTTAATGGATATTATTTTGGAATAGCAAATTGATGGAGAATATATAGTTGAAAAAAAAAAGAAAAAATTATTGATGTGATAAAAAATATTATTTTATTGAAAAATGTGTTGTTGAAAATAAGAAAAAAAAAATGAGGATAAGAATTTTAATGTGACTTAAACAGGGCTAAGGGTCAAAACAAAAATGGAAAAGGTATTTGGCTAAATAAACTTTAATGTTGGTAAAAGGCCAAGGAGAGGGTGAGGACTAAGGAGGCGCCACGTAGGTGGTCCCCACAGGGGAGAAAGGGACGTTGCTTTCGATTGGTTCGCCGCATTACAGATTTTTCTGTCCCAAATGTAATTTGTTGTCGTGTAATACACTATAAGTAAGAAGAAAATTCGAATTAATTATAAAAAGTAATAATAATTTTAGTGTAAATCTCTTTAATTTGTTTTTTACAAGATATATATTTAAAATATATGTTAATTAGTGAATATTCGTTTCACGTTCATGTATAATCAAGTTATTATGCCCTTGTCTGGGTTTTTTTCTTTTTAAGAATTCAATTTTCGTTAACTTACGTACTGTCCATTTTGAGGCTTGGATCTCTCTTAAAGGGAGTTTATGTGTTTGAATTCTGGGGAATGCGACAGAAAGTTATGAGAGGTAAGATGGATTTAGGCTCGCCAAAAGTAGACAGTACGTAAGTTAACAGTTTGAGCACAGAAGTCGTGAGTAATATTTTGGAGAATGTATAATTAAAAAATAAGAAATTTTTTAAAATTTACGTGTAATATTATTTTATTAAAAAATATAATGTTAAAAAGATGAGAAAGAAATATATATTTTTTTAATAATGGAGCCCAAACATGGGCATATCAAACTACGTTAACTATCATACAGAAAATGACTTAAATACTGATACAATATATATCAAATGTCTAGTGTTTGAACTAAAATTATAAATTGTAGCCGACTATAAAAATTGAACTACTAGATTAAATTTTACGTCTTAACAACTACGTATATATGGACATACGACGGTGATATGTACTAATGGAGGCTATTAGTATTAATTGTACCATACTTTACTTAAATGTGAAGTTGAATGATAATGCAAAACGTGCAAGCAAAAGGGAGTTCACACCATGATGGAATGAATTGGAGGTCCCTTGATTTTGATTTATAGTTGAGAGGGACAATATGGACTACATTCACATGGGTATAATCCATTTTGTTAGATAAAAGGTCATAAGTTGGATTGATTAGATTTATATCAATCAATGAAGTTTCATGGGAAAATCTTATCAGACTTGATTAAATGGTTTATTGTCGAGGCCTTTTAATTAAAGGGAAAATATTGTAGTTAACGATATTTGAGAAATTTTGCATGAATTGATCATAATTAATTATATTTATAAAAGAATATTGATAATAACTTGTGAATGAAATTTGTGGTAATAAAAGCATTGTGTAATATATATCATTATATTTTCTTTCTCATCACAATTTCTTCTAAAAGAGATCAACCAGGGCAAAATGAAGCTATTGTTTTCTATTTATTCAAAACTTCACGATGACCAATGTAAATAGAATTGTTCTTTCATTGATTCTAAATTGGATCACGGTGGCTGTGTGATAAGTGCAATTCACTCATGTTTTAGACACCATTTAATCTTGATATTTAGCTAATTCCTACAAGCTTCAGAGCGTTTTAATGTTGTTTTATAGGTGAGGTGGATAAGTAAAAATGGTGAAGTGTGGAGCTTGAAAGTGAACCAAATATGATGTCGATGAAGTAAGCTAAAAAGAAGAAGGAACAAAAGTGTACAAAGACTACAAAGAAAGAAGCCAAACAAGCATGTGAATGACTTGAAGTGAACTACAAGTGCAGCGCCCAGGCGCTAACTCAATGGTGCCTAAGCGCCACACTTTACAAGCCAAAGGAAAATATCCAGCTGCTCGGCGCCCATGCACCCCTGTAAACAAAAAATATGTAGCAAGCTAGCGCTAGGAGCCAGGCACTCAAGTGCCAACACAAACACATAATCGCGGCATCGCGATGCTGTGAAGCCAGCTTCAAAAGGCCGCTCGACTACATGAAGAGTTTTAAATTATTTAGGTTTCTTTTAAGGCCAAATCCATCCCCAATTCATCCAAGACTTGAGAAGACCATAAATACAATCCTAGAGACCATTTTTAGAGGGGGGAAATCAATGAGCAAGAGGCAAGGAACAAGATATTGATCTAGAGAAAGAGAGACAACATCAATGAGGAGAATTCAAGCGCCAAATTAGTTTGTCGCTTCTCTTATTCGTGAACTATATTCTAGAACTAGGGTTTGCTGTAACCTAACTCGAGACATGTTTGGATTTTAATACAATTATTTCTTTGTTTTTTTATAAGTTTATTTATGTTGATTCTTGTGCATTGCTTTCAATTACCAGTTCAATAGTTGAATGATTTGATGTTTTAAATTTCGGTGCTTGTAATAAGAGAAGGTAGATGAATTGANCGAGACATGTTTGGATTTTAATACAATTATTTCTTTGTTTTTTTATAAGTTTATTTATGTTGATTCTTGTGCATTGCTTTCAATTACCAGTTCAATAGTTGAATGATTTGATGTTTTAAATTTCGGTGCTTGTAATAAGAGAAGGTAGATGAATTGAAAGAAACAATTGTTATTGATTTATTCTTCACACGTTTACAATGAATGGGGAAACATATAAATAGGTGTAAAATAAACCTATACATGGAAACATCTATACAAGGAAGAGAATAAACATATACAAGAGAAAATAATAAATTTGATGTTGTGTATATTGTGTAATACTCCCCCTCAAGTTGGAGCATGGAGGTCCGTAATGCCCAACTTGGAACAAAAGAAAACAAATAATTCACGTCCCAAGGGCTTAGTAAAAATATCAGCTTGTTGTTGAGAGGCCGGGACGTAGGAGGGAGTGAGTAGACCAGATCAAATTTTTTCACGAACCAGATGACAATCCAATTTAATGTGTTTGGTGCGTTCATGAAAAACTGGATTCCGAGCGATGTGAATAGCAACCTGGTTGTCACAATGAAGAAGAGCAGGCTGAGAGTGGGGTACAGTGAGATAGTGCAAGAGTAGATAAATCCAAACAAGCTCACAGGTGGTGGTTGCCATAGCACGATATTCAGCCTCAACGGAAGAGCGAGATACAGTAGGTTGCTTTTTCGTACGCCAAGAAAGAGGATGTCACCTAATTTGACGACATACCCAGTGGTGGAGCGGCGTGTAAGTGGACAACTAGCCCAATCAGAGTCATAAAAGGCAGAGAGCTGAAAGCTGGATGTGGAAGAGAAGAAGAGACCATAGCCAGGAGTGGTCTTTAAGTAGCGGAGGATACAGAGAGCTGCAAGGTGGTGAGGAGCATGCATGAATTGACTGAGAATATTGACAGTAAAGGTGATATCCGGTCGAGAAACTGTCAAGGTGATATCCGGTCGAGAAACTGTCAAGTAGATTAAACGACCAACTAAACGACGATAAGAACTAGGATCAACCAAAATGTCACCATCCGATGCAGTAAGTTTGACATGTTGCTCCATAGGAAAGTAAGCAGAGCGTGACCCCAATTGACCAGAGTCAGAGAATATCCAAAGTATATTTTCGTTGATTGATGAAGATGCCAGTAGGAGAACGAGCAACCTCAATGCCAAGAAAGTACTTGAGATCGTCGAGGTCCTTAATCTTGAATGTATTGGCAAGATGAGATTTAATGGAAGTGATGGCAA
>CAIGRQ010034740.1:0-15527 GCA_903798375.1 Fraxinus sp. D2006-0159 | reverse complement strand
AGTCGTCTGTATTTTCATCTTTCATGGAGTTTGGACCATCATCATAGCTAGAACCCGGAGCAAGTTCATTTAGATCCAGAATACGCCTTTCCCTTGCACCTTCAACTTCGTTTTCACCAGCGCTATCTGATTCTGGTGGATGTGTTTCCTCTTTATTGCCCACCTCAGGATGATGCATCTCCTGCTTGTCACTGGTTTCATCAGAATCTTGACTTCCCATTGAAAACTCTGCATTATCCCTTTCATTAGAGTGCTCATCTAAAGCGGTTGACTTCTCAGGTTTCATTGATTCGGTTTCCGATTCAGACATCTCATACTGCTTATAATTGATATGATTTCTGGTTGCTCGATTACTGCGTCTAAGACCTGACTGGAGCTCACCAACTGGCCTCAATTTAGTTTCCCTCCTAGTACGGCTTGGCAATGTATTGTATCTGCGGGGACCATCACTCTCGTCACTTGTACTTAACATATCGTCTTCTTCTTCCTCCTCCTCCTCAGGATTTTTTTCGTCCCAGTGATACTCTTCGTCTCCTTCTGAGCTACTCGACATTTTCCTCCCCTTCTTTCGTCCCCTTAGATATCCTACATTATATACAACTTCACCAACTACATCATCATCATCAGTGTCAAAGTCAGCCTCGTTATACGAGACAGCTTCCACGAACTCCTCTGTGGAATACCACTGTGGCCTCTGCCTTTGACGATTGCTACAGTTCATGAAAAATCTGTTGGTTATGGATCCATGAAGGAGAATGAAAAAATAATATTGACAGACGAATGGAGTACCCCCGTTCCAGTTTCACAGCTTGGCGATCATCAGAAAATTCATCATCAGGTGATTTTGGAGACAGTGCACTGAACTCGTGCTGAGAAGATTGTGGAGGACCACCCAATCTTCCATTTGTTGAAACTTTGTTTTCCACAAGAGAATCTCCCCGAAGAATATCTTTTGGGGATGATTCTTTCTTCCTGATGTGAGAGCAAACAAATAAATATGTAAGAACAAAACCTGTAGCTGTCAGCACGCACGCATGGAAAAAAGGATAAAATGGAGAAAGCGAGATTGTACTGCAAAAGCGAGATTTTAAGAGAGGCAAAGAACTTGTTCGTTAATAAATGTCCTATGAAAGTGTCAAAGAATATCTAGGTGTAAGACTCATACTTGGTGACTTCGATGGCCTCATTAATAGATCGATCATAATCATCTGCAAAATCGTCATCATAACATGATAATCAGATATCAAATAATTCACCTTAAATGGAAACAAATTAGAGCGATTGATTAAGTCGTGCAAGGATCAATCAGAAAATGCCCAATACATCTATAGAACCATTTTATTTGAAGCTAAAAAACTTTTGCGGGAAACAAATATTATAACTAGGAGTTGTAGGGAATCCAAACGGATTTCTTGTTTGATCATTCGCCTTGCATTGTGTCACTTTTCCAACAAGTCAAGGCCAGCACTTCAAATTTTTGAACATGTGGGCAGATCACTCAGAATTTCAAAATCAGGTTGCTACTAGCTGGGATCAGCAGGTTCATGGCACAAAACAGTACATTTTTTGCAAGAAACTTCAAAGGTTGAAGGGAGTTTTGAAGGAGCTCAATCGAAGGGACTTCGCACATATTATGGCTACGCCTGAGAAGGTGAAAACTGACCTTAAGGCTGCCCAATTGGAGCAGCAAGAGCAGCCTTATGATGTTGAATTGCAAAGTATGGTTGCACAGTTGAGGAAAAAAACCGTGAATATTTGAAAAGCGGAAAGAAGATTCTACTACCAACAAGCTAAATGTGAATACTTGAAGAAGACTGATAAATTTACAATTTATTTCCACTCCATGGTGAAGAGAAATATGAAACAGAATTACATTGCGGCGGTCAATAAGGAGGACGGACACCCCACGAATTCACGAGAACAAGTAGCTGATGAATTTGTAGGAACGAATATTTTTGTAGGAACGAATATTGCTTGTGAACCCATTGATCCTAACGTATTTGGAGAGGGGCCGCTACTTTCTTTGGATCATGCTAATGCTCTTAGCATAGACATTACCGAACATGAAATTAAAGCGGCGTTATTTGATATTGGAGAGGATAAATTGCCAGGTCCGGACGGCTACACGTCGTGTTTCTTTAATAAAGCATGGAATACAGTTGGTGGGTTTTTTTTGGAAGCTATTGCTGAATTTTTTGAGTCCAGCTCGCTACTTAGGCAGATTAATCACAACGTCATTGCCTTGATTCCTAAAGGAAGCCACACATCCACTGTCGGTGATAATAGAGCTATCTCATGTAGCAATGTGATTTATAAGGGGGTCACAAAGGTCTTATCTAACAGATTGGCGCTGGTAATGGATTCCATCATAGATCAGTCACAGGCTGCATTTGTGAGGGGCAGAAGTTTGATTGAGAATGCTCACCTCGCGCAGGAATTATTGAGGCAATATGATAGGAAGAGAATTTCACCTAGTTGCTTGCTAAAAATTGATCTTAGGAAGGCATATGACTCTATTGATTGGAGCTTCCTAAAATCCGTTTTGGAGGGACTGGGATTTAAGGCGAGATTCTTCTGATGGGTGTTGGTATGGATCTCTTCAACAAATCAAGTCTATACACGGCTGGAATTAGAGAGGCAGATCTGGATGAAATTCAAGGAGGAGTCTGAATGCCAAAGGGGACTATGCCATTTAGATATTTGGGGATTCCACTTGCGGCAGAAAAATTGAAAGTTAATCATTATGCCCCTTTTTTGGATAAGATTGCAGCATACATTAATGCGTGGACACGTACTTCACTGTCCTATGCTGGAAGGGCCGAATTGGTGAGGACAATCTTGCAAAGAGTGGAATGCTTTTGCTTATCCATTTTTCCCGTTCCGGCCGTGGTTACGTCCAAAATCGTACAGTTTTGTAGGAACTTCCTTTGGAACTCCAAAAAACCGTTAGTTGCTTGGGCGGATGTTTGTTTCCCCAAAAGAGAGGGAGGTTTGAGATTTCGAGACATTAAATGTTGGAATAATGTGTTGCTAGCCAAATTCCTATGGAACATACATGACAAGACACTCTTTGGTTCAGTTGGGCAGCGCTCAGGATGCAATTCAGCAGTTGGAGAGCTGGAATAGTGGGGACAGTCTACTTATTGCATGGTCATATAACTACTTTCGACCGAAAGTAATTGTGAAAGTTTGGACAGCGGATGTTTGGAAATCATTCATCACCCCAAAACACTCTTTTATTCTTTAGCTAGGTGCCCAGTCAAGGCTACTGACCAAGGATAAATTACAGCACTTAGAAATAGACGGAAGCTGTGTTTTTTGTGTATGAAGAGCTGAGTCCGTCCAGCACCTATTCTTCTGTCAATTCAGCACGACGGCGTGGGGGCAGATCTGACAGTGGCTGGGATTTCGACGGTCAATGTCTACTTTAGCTAGTGCAATGAAGTGGATTAAAAAGGAGGCCCGTGGGACATGTTGGCAAAGCAAAGCCAAGAGGATTGCTCTTGCTAGTACCGTCTACTACATTTAGATGGCAAGAAATAGGAAGATTCTTGAAGATCTTAGACCACATGTCGATAGCACAGTTAGACGGATTAAAACACATGTATACAAAATCATGCTTTTGAGTCTTTAGAGTTGGGTCTTTAGATCTTATTGTTTATACATCTTTCGATTTCGTTTTGCCCGGGTATGCTCGGAATATTTGTACATGAATTTTGATCAATATAATTTTACATTTACAGATAAAAAAAATATGTGATACGCTAAACTAAATATCCCAAATATTATCTACTTAAGTTTTTCTTGAAGCTTATAGCCTATAGGCTTTCATATTTCCATGGGATGAGGCCGACAAACGAATGATCAAATATATTAGAGGCTCAATCCCTAATCACTATCAATTCCAACAAGCTGCATAAAAATGGCACCTTGAAAACTAGTTAAGCCCTACAGTTCCAGATTTACAAAAGATGCTAATAAATAATTGCATGATCCCTCAAGGTCCAAACTTAGAAAATTAGCTAATGAAAGAAGAAGCAAATAGTAATATGTTATAGAGGAAAGCTTTCAAATTTAGTGGAGCTAGTACCACTTACATATAGATGGAGACAATTATGTAAAGAGATAAATACAATACTCTTACCAAAAGTATAAGTGACAGGTTTTCTATCGCGGAGAGAGCGTCCAGCAGCAAAACCATTCATGTTTATCATATTATCCAGCATAAGAGCTTGCCTGTGCTGTTTCTTCAACAGATTCTCTTTCCTCTGTGCAATGAGCACATCTTAGTGCAGATAAGACCAAAGAGATAATAACTCTTCCAATCAAAGGAGAATGATCAGACTGGATTGGAGGGGTTTCAATTTTGTCATATGATACGTATAACATCCAAAAGATCAAAACAAGGAAAAAAATCATCTTCCAATCAAGATAAAAGAGATCACCTTATGGACCTTCAGTATTTCAGGGAGCATGTCATTTTTCAATTTCTTCCCAACTGAAATCTCTGTTCTATTTTTGCTTGAAAATAGCTTATCCTGCAAAATGGGTGTAAAATTCAGAAGGACAGACATGGAATGTCAAAAGAAAATGCGAACTCCTAGTCCAAGCTTGGCTGTGAGCATGTAAAGCGTTATAAGACCATCAAGTGTAAGGAACAAGTCTCATAGAATGAGGTGCACCTTACTGAAAAGGCACAATCCATGCACATTATATACCTATACTAAAGAAACATTCTGAAGGCCCAATGCAATATTTCATTGTTAATCATGCATATTCGCATAATGCTTTTGAGACGTAGATTGTTTGTTGTAGATAAACTTAACTAGTACTTGAGGTTCTTCTCTGCACATCTGAGAGTGTCTACAAGAAGATAAGTACACAGTGGAGGCTCAAATTATTTCATTGGAAAAAAAAGTTGTTAAGAACGGTGGTTTTTCCATCTTCTCTTCGTTTCCAAGCCACTTAATTAGGATCTTGATCCCATCATGTTCTCCTCCGATTGACAAATTTCTTCTCCTCCTGTTTTATCTCAACGTCACTTTCCTGATTAGACTATGCTGTTCTCCTTCTTTCTTGAGATACTATTTACAGTCACTATTGATTGTGGTTTTTTCTATAGCTGCTATTTTCCTCCATTGTGCTTGCTTACTTTTAGATCTTCACATCCTTCAATTTTCTCACTGGTCTAAATTCTACGCTTATTCGCTTATTTTGTACCCTAAATCCAAATACTTACAAGACAAACATGTTTGTAATCCGAAACAAAAACATGTATGTATTATACGAAATGGATTTACTTATGTGCTAATTTCACTTTTTTACTTCTCTTGGTAGTTTTTATAGCACCAAATAGCTTCCAATCAACCTTTAAAACTTCAGATCTTTTGTTCTCCTTACTCATTTGTTATTTGTTACATCATAGCCTTTTCGAGTTATAATACTGTTATGAGGGCATCAAGACAATCATTTCATGTGGGGTTTTTGCCAACGTAACTCAGGATCAATAAACTATTACTAATTCCCTTTTTGTAAGATGATTTGACTTTGTAACTTGAATAGGGAAAAAATCAAATATGAATTAATGCATTTATGTCATTTATTCAAATATGAACAATCTACAATATGCTTCCACAGGTCATTGCTATACATATCTAGCGATGATTACCTGGTTAGGTTTCACTAAAGTTGCTTAGCACTTTTTTATCTGCTTATGCTGAGAAACATCTTATAATGTTCATGTTAAGAATTGAGGTTTCATCTTAAAAGGTTAACCTTATTAAAAGGAGTAACACAATCATATAAATTGATCAATGTTTTCATCTTTATTCGATGTGGGATTCCATCCCTTAACATATCCCCACAAGATGGTGGCTCGTTTGAGCAGACCAATCTTGAAATCCGCGTGCTCAATATTTTTGAGTCTTAATTGGATCGAATCGCTCGTTGGAGCTTAATTGGCTCTAATACCATGTTAAGAATTGAGGTTCCATCTTAAAAGGTCAACCTTCCTTTATAAATTGGTCAATGTTTTCATTTTTATTCGATGTGGGATTCCATCCCTTAACTGTTCATAGACATCAATGGAGTGAAAAGGCCATGTCTGCTTCACATAATTCTCTGCTTGCTCAATGGAAAACAACTTGTTGAGTAATAGGAAATGTTGGAAGCTAATACCTAAGGACCTAAGGTACCTATATCTTGGGTAATCAAGCGAGAGAAAAAGGGGGGACTGCGGTGGAGAATCCATTTGGGGAATTCAATTCTAATTATTAAAAAAAAAAATTGAAATTAAAAATAAAATGAGCATTTGGCATTCACTTAAGAAGCACTAAATGGTGACATGAAAAATCAAACAGGACTACGACTTACTGAAACAGTTTGGAATTCATCAAAATTAGTAGCAACTGATTCCCACTGGTAAGATGAAAGAGGAACGGGAGGCACATTCTTTCCTTTTCCTTTCTTTACCTCAACCTTTCTAATTTCACGATACAATCGATGACCTATGATAGGATCATCTTCATACCTACATGATAACAAATATTTTACTGAGCATTTTATCATCAGAATATATAATATAATGTGTGTGCACAAAAAGGAAAATATAATTCACTAATCATGTAAACCAAGAAAAATTCTTCATAATGATGGAGAAAAAAAGAACACTAGAAATGCAAACACTGACAACTGAGCATTTCATGCTACTGAAAGCAAATTACCAATATGAGATTCCATGAGAATCACCCCCGATACGTTCCTTGCGAAATGCTGAAACGTGGACACCATCTTTTATTGAGTTGTCTATATAATTCCGAATATCTTCTCGCTGCAGTATGAGACCATCAAATCAGTCAAGCATCACAGAGAAGAAGGTATACTAATAAGAAACTACCAAGATGCATCCACAATGGCAAGCTTTTAGGATATATTCTTTAAGTAAATCTTCTTGGTGTAAATCATTCGTTGGTGACATTATTGTAGATTTGTAGTTAATAAGACTACAACAGGAATAAATGTAAGCTAGAATTTTTGGAGTATTGTGGATCTAAAGGATATAGGTTAAGTAGAAAATAAGATAAGTGGAAGATATTGACAAGAATAACAAGAAACCTCATTTATCTTTCACACACCTGTGAATAAAGAGAGAAGACAATCACATCAGGCAAAAACCTTATTGCAAGCTTTTAGTAATAGATAATCCATTGTACCTTCAATTACTTTCTCACACTCATAGCCAATTCATGTACGGTGTACATAATAAATAATATTGATGTATGTAAAGAAATTCATCTCTCTCTAACACACACCATAGCACCATCCTAGATACCTTATTAGTTTTATTTCTAAACAATTAAAAACCTATGTTGCTTGGACTCGGGAACACGTCCTATATAAGAACATATCTAGGAATTCGATCCTCCTTTTATTTTCTTAGACCTAGGATGAGGATACAACTAAAAGTGAAAAAATTTAGACACGGAAACATTAATTGTAAACTGTAAAAAAAATATAAAATTTTAGCAGGTTAATGTTGAGTTGGTTGATTGATTGAATTCTGTTAATTGAATATTGATAAGGTAAGTGTAGCAATAAATAGTCTGGGTTTTCATGTGTTATAAATTGCTTGTGTCATTCTTTAAAATTGATTTACTGCTTTAACAATCACAGGCATACTTTTTACAAAATCGCAGTTGAAAATCACTTTTTAATAGTTAAAGAACAATGGGCAGGTCTCTTTAAAAGTCAATTTTTATTTGCAATTAGGCGCTAACAATGGATTTTTCTTCCTGCAACTTTAACAGCTCATAAGTAAGCTCCTCAACATATCAAGAACATTGTAAGCCATTTTGTAATTATTGGAATAAAAAATTAAGAAATTTTATGTTAAAAAGTCTCAGTAATGTGAGAAAATTTCTACGAGCTTCATGTCATTTTTTACATTTACCATATGCATTTTCTTTCTCTAGCCTTAGTAATATAAAGTTTGACCTAGAGTTATTTTAATACAACAAAAGTCACTTCTCCTTCAAAAGATTTCACCAGCAAAAATCAAATCTAAAAACTATATTCATTTTATCAAAAAATAAGTATAAAGGAAACGATACAACTTTAAATAATTTAAATTGACGTGTCTGTCCTATTCTTTTAAAAATATCATGCATTGGTGTGTTCATGTTTCATATATATGTCCATGCTTCTTAATTTGTAATGTTGTCAATAGCTTTCCCTAGCATCACGAATGCTAAATAGTTGAACTTTAAATTACTGGTATTAATAATGCCGCAAACACTCAATTAATCTATGAAACAAGATTCTAAAGAAACTTTTAAGTTGCATACACACTATTATAAAAGGTAATAAGCAAATATGATTAAAAAAAGTAGATACCTCAACACGAATATCACATAATGCTTTCAGAATCATCACGCGAACCCCAGGATTAAGTGCATTGTATGCTTCAATTTCGGCCCTATAATAATATCATTCAAACTCAGACAAATGGACAAACTCGCTCCCAAAACCCAAGAATAAACACAAATATTTATCATTTTCACAAGATGTGCATCCACTCACCCATGTGATGCAAAAATTGGTAGATCCCCCTCTGCAACCTGCAATGAAACACCAAACCAAGGAAATCCAACTGGTATCATTAGAAAGCTGGGCTTTATTAAGTCATTCATCAAAACCTGTTCATGTCTAGTACTTATATTACCCAATGCCACCAATCCTTCAGTTTTCTGCACAAAATGGTAATCCAAGTACCCTGTCCGAGCACCATTCTAGTGACTGGAGGAATAGCCTAGAGAATAGAAATGAATGTAGATAAGAAAAGCCGTTACATAAGAAGACGAGAAAATTACTTCAGGAATCTCTTAAAGATAACAGAGAAAAACAAAGTCACATAGACATTGCAAATCAAGAACAGTAGATGTACAACAGATAATAAAGCATCTGCATTGCAGACTGGATAACTTTTTTATGAAAGGAGATCAAAACTAGAATTTTCACCAATCATAAAGGGCTTAGTAAGAGAAAAAGAAAATTATGAAATAATCCATGATATTGAATTAAGGGCCAATTACCTTGAATGTGCATGAAAATGTCCTGATGTGAAAACTGAAAACAACTGGATGAAGTTGCATTGACAACCAACAACTAGAATACCCAATAATTGACAGAAAGTTGCATAGCCCAGACCAGAATTGAGAAATACAGATGATGTAAACTGACCTTCGCCAAACATTATTGTAAAGAGTAAGTCCATACAGAGTTTCTAATAGAATCCTAGGCTTCCTAGTTATCTGCATGTGATTTCAACTATATAACATTGGTTGAGTTGATTAAGCTCTAAATTCAATGGTCTGCTTCTTCTCATTTAATGAAAAAGAAAATAATCTGCAACACTTTTATTGTTAATCATTTAATCCTTCACCCTTGATTTCAGGGGAGTATTAATTCACCTTCCAAATAAATCTTGTTATCCCCATTTAACACTATTATTTTGCAATGCTCTGAAAACAGAACTCGACTGGCCGGTTCATTCGGGACCAGACCAACATGCATTGCATGAGAAGGCCTGAATAGATATATAACCCAGAGCAGCTCCTCCTCCAATGCTATTATCAATCTTCAATCCAACTGCCCAACAAAAGCCAATCTTAAATGTTTCCACTTTACCTCATTCTTTACATTTATTTGATTGCAGGCACCAGCAAAGTCAATTTAACGTTTACCTCATTTTTTTCATTCTTTTGAATTTTTATTTTCAACTTATTGTGCACAACCAGTTGCACTTCATTATTAGCATAATATAGCTAGACTCATTTGTCAAATATACACAATTATATTCAATAAGACTCGATGCCCCTCTATGTGAGATGTTCTCTCATTATATAGAATCAAAATCATAACTAAATATGGTAAAAACAATATATCTATATATGATACAATTTTAATGATAATATAATCGTAATCTTCGACGATCTCCCTAATCTTATTCAATCGTAATCTTCGACGATCTCCGTAATCTTATTAATCTTATTGACATCCTCCCTCAAATTGATGTTGGTAAAAGCATCAATTTACAGTCATGAACTGGCGATAGTGACAATATTTGTGCCCACGAAGTAGAAATCCAAATCAGAGGGAATAAAGAAGGTCAAAGCACCAAGATTCAGCACAAAGGAATATTGTCCCGAGGGAATATTGAAGGTCAAAGCACCAAGATTCAGCACGAAGCTCGGGCAGAATAATCAATAAATTCTGATCTTATTAATCCAGAACTCTTCAGCCGTAAAATAATACATAGAACGAATCCCCATAAAGACAGCTTGCAGTAAAGATAAACATAATGTCCCAGAAACTCAAAGTAAAGAGTAAATATTATACAATACAACCCCACTTTAGTTATGTAAAAACAGATGCAGGGCTACAAAGTATATGACAAAACACCGAAATTCTTGAAAACAACCATGGAAACACAAAGAATTGCACCAAACATTATGCACACTCAATCAAAACAAGTCGGAAAGTAACATGCAAAAGCTCCAAGAAAACTAAAAGTCTAAAACTACATTTTTTAGTAACATTCAAACATAAACAGCACTAACCTTCAACAATGGCATATGTATATCCCCCAAAGTATTATTTGGTGTAATCAAAGCTGCCTCGAACTCCTCAGCAGAAAACTCCACTTTAATGTTCAATAAAGGCCTAAACACCTACATACCACAACATAAGAAAAACATATTGTAGCTTTAAAACACCAAATTCAACACAAAATTCAAATATTTATATATCTCTAATCTATTCTCAAGATTATAACATACATTCAAGAAATTTAGTATAGAAGCCAACTGCCACATTGACCGGATGTTCCACCGTAGCAACTGCGACGGCTCCGGCTCCCCTACCAACGGTGTCACTATCTTACTTAAAGGCTGCCTCAATGAAGAAGGGGACCCATCCTCTTCCTCCCTCACCTCATCCTCATCCTCCTGTTCATCTGCCTCCACCTTCACCTCCTCTTCCTCCTTCAGCAGCTGGGCTGACAACCTCTCCTTCCTCTTAACCTTTCTCCGCTTCCTCTCCGCCTCAGCCAAAGCAGCCTTTGCAGCAGCTTGCAACCTTGCTGCCGCCCGCTGTGTGCATGTCCTGGACGGCCTCCGACCCACTACATTATTACTCCAACTGTTATTATCACTGGTACAATTCTGGACATTATTTTCCATAAAATCCTGGTTATTTTTGACGTAGGCTCCGTTATTTTGGGGGCTTTTAGGAGCTTGGATCGGGGAGGAATGTTGGGACATGGTAGAAGGATCGGTCGCGGCCGGGTCTAGGGAGGAGTGGCAAGTAAATTCACGAGTTTGCATTGCGAATATGCTATTGGTAAGTAAAAATACACATATCATTTGACACTCAACGCTTGTCAAATATGTCAATGTGTAACTCTTGCAAAAAATAGATTCTGTCAAGATTTTACTTTGAACAAATAGATTCTGTCAAGATCTTACGTTGAAAAACCAAAGGAAGAAAGTTGGGGTTTTTTTTAAGTAACACAAACTATTTTGGAAAAGACAAGTTGTCTAGGGATTAAATGCCCGGATGGTTTGACCCGATTTCACAGACCGCAAGTTTGGCCCCCGAGATATAACCCCTCAAGGCCGCCTTCTCCTCGTTCTTAGGCCAGCAAGCCATAACAACTGGCAAACGCGCACGCTATGAGTAGAATGTTAGGGAGAATATTTGCATATGATCATATCATTAGTGCACTATTTGGTAAAATAGGTCTCACGCCTAACTGTTACGTCCTAGCCGTGTTGAATGGGGAGATAAGCATTCTCACAACGTGACATTCTCCCCGTGTGACATTCTCTCCCATTTGAATTCGCTTACGTCCTCGTAGCGAGAGGTTAGTTTCGCATCAACACGCATTCGTCTCATTACAAGAATAAAAACGACACCACTCTATATGGACATACCTTCACAAACTTGCAGAAACTCGTACTTACCGCCTTCGACACCAACGTTCACTCTCTGCCCCTCTGAGCATTGGTTCCTCGGGTAGACAGCCTCCAAATCGCAGCGCTTCAACGCCTGTCGAATAAAACCCACAATCTTCATCATTGTGCCATGCAATGTGCATTCCTCGAAAACTCCTTCAAAGGCATCTAGGCAATTGCGCAACGTTGCCCTTTTTCATCCTTCTTGCCCACAGCTTCCTTCGTCGTGTCCCTCCAGCTTGCCGACACGATTCGTGGCCCAANCATCATTGTGCCATGCAATGTGCATTCCTCGAAAACTCCTTCAAAGGCATCTAGGCAATTGCGCAACGTTGCCCTTTTTCATCCTTCTTGCCCACAGCTTCCTTCGTCGTGTCCCTCCAGCTTGCCGACACGATTCGTGGCCCAAAATATTTTCTCCTCAAGAACGCACGACATTGTCTCATAACAACACTGCATGCTCGAGCGGACCCGCTCTGATACCAACTTTCACAGACTGCTTGTTTGGCTCCCGAGGTACAACGCCTCGAGGTCGCCTTCCCCTCATTCTGAGGTCGACAAGCCTGAACAATTAGCATACACACACTTTATGAGTATGATGTTAGGGAGAATACTTGCATATGATCATATATCATTAGTGCACTATTTGGTAAAATAGGCCTCGCGTCTAGCTGTTAGCGTCATTGCCGTGCCGAATGGGAAGATAAATATTCTCACTGCGTGACACCATGTAAAGGGAATCCAACAAACAAGATAACACAAGAAAGACGCTTTGACAAACATTCGTGGATCCAATTTAACAATGCCAATAGCACAAATGCTAATTCCATAAGGTCCCACCAGCTTTTCAGGCAGATTTCGTTTAATTACAAAATATAAGACAGCAAAAAGATTACTTTGTGCCATAGTCAACTATTGATTCTATGTCATTTTGTAGCTTTTTATGAAAAAATGGATGAAAATGGTTATTTTCGAAATGAAATGTATAAATAGAGGTGAAAATACCCAAAAAAAAAAAAATATATATATATATATAGTGTGAGAACGTTTTGCATAGTGAATTTCAAACATATGGACGTTTGGTGCTTATAACCATTTAGTTTAATTAGTTTTTTTTTTATCTATTTTTCAGAAAAAAAAAAAAGGAAAAAAATCATCTCAAACATTAATATATACAATTGTACACGATAACCTTAGATTGGGTGATAAGAGTGTTTTTAACCATTACCTTTTATGATCAAATACTTTCCATAATTTTCATTGATTGCTTAAACTTTTCAGATCATTTTTTTTAATAAATATAAACCCTTCTAAATATATTTCATTTTTGTAATGTTACAAATAAAAAGTTATTCAAATTGTCTTATCATTTTTAATATTTCCACTCATTTTCTTTAATTTTTTTTTTATTCAAACTATTTTATTAAACAATATTTCCATGCACAGTCACCCTTGCACACCGGCCCACGATGTTGGAGACAGATAAGGTTTCTTGTCTCCAATGGCTCCCATGCAACACATTGCAAGGTAGTCCAAATTACAATTATTAATTTATATTTTCAATCACAAACAATACCTCCAAATTATGAGATCAATTATTAAAATAATTTCGTAAGCCATCACTACTTCGTTGCATACTAAAATCCAATCATTAATTGACAAAATAATTGAAACAAATCCCACTCATGAATTGGTTTAAGTACTAGATTACAAGAGACGTAAGATTAGATACAGATATCGACAAATATTATAGACGAGAATAGTGTACAATCAATATAAATTTCATGATATAGTCGAGAAAACACAATACGAATTGATTTAGGTACTAGATTACAAGAGATGTAAGATTAGATAGAGATATCGACAAATATTATAGACGAGGATGGTGTACGATCAATATAAATTTCATGATATAGTCGAGAAATGACATTACGTGTTTTATTTTTAAAATTACTAGTAGGATATTTTAGGAACATTTTTCAGGTAAAATATTTGATGTGTCAGGTGCCGTGTCCTTTATTAAAAATACGAAAATAAAGATATAATATCTTACGTTTAAAAAATCTCTTTATTTCTATATTTAAGTAATGTAATGTCTGTATCTTTACAAATAAAGTTGAAAGCAAAGTTTGTTTCACTATTCACGTTTTCCTACTTTTAAAAAGATTTAACCATTTTTAATGACTAGTTTATGTCCAAAGGTGTTCATACTTCATACATATGAAAAGTTGAACCAAACTCAAAAACTTCTTTAGTCATAAAATTCCTTCTCTACGACGTCCTCTATTGCGGTTGGTGTCATTCAATTGGCACCAATTAATAATTAATGGCATTTAGGAGTCGGAGATTCATCGAACACTTGGCCCTTAGCCCACTTATTGGACCATTGGAAGAGATATTTTAGAAGAATAAAGCTAAGTCTACATCGTGGGGTTGACAACAGTGTAAATTCTATTGGAGTTCAAAAAATTGTGGACGGAAAAGAGTGTTTTTCTAAAACTGTCCAATAGCATATCATCATATGGAACAATGTCAAAAATGTTGTACATGTAGTAGCATAACCCATTTTAGAAAAGACTTTCCCTCCTACGGAAATCAATTTATTCAATTGATTAATTTAAAATATATTTCAAGGAAAAAAAAAACTATACAAAAATTTGCATTAAACACACGAGTATGCGCCACCCACCCACACACTTCGGAATCCACGTGATTGATATAGAAGGTAAGGGTGTGGACTTCTATTATAAAAGGTTAATCTATTAAAGTTGTCAATTTTTTTTTTAGTATTGGTATTTGTACATCGGAGTTGACACCCGCTCATAATAGAGGGTACGGGGTTCATATTTAATAAAAAAAATATAAACTCCCCTCCCCCCAATGTGAGGAGGACTATACATTGGGATGTTAGTTGACACAGCAAAACCCAATTTTTTAACGTTTTCAACAATTTTGACAATTCAATTTAAAACTATTTTAAGAGGAAAAAAAAAAATTAGCATAAGTTGGTAATATCCTCGAGTAGTAATCTTATTAATCTTATAATGAATATTAGAACGTGTTACATATAAAGAAATGATAATAAGATGATACATTTATTTTATTTTATTTATATGCCTCTAATTTAAAGTTAATTAACGTAACCTCACTCTAATTTAAATTATTAGGAGTGGGATTTCCACTGCCTTGATTTTATATGTTTACTGAATGCTTATTAGTTAACAATTAAGTGGATTGGCAACCATTCGCTAAAAGTTATGGGCCTTTTTTAATTGGTAGAATTATTATTCTTTCTCAAAGTTGAAACGATGTATATAATCATGATCTTCGAGGTTTTATTGAACGGGTATTAGATCGGTGTATCAAAAATTAAAATAAAAAAATGTGAACCGTATGATAATTATGTTTTACAATATACAATACGAAAAACAATAGGCATCATTTTCTCGTATCAAACTGTGTATATGGAATGTGTCTGAACTCATTATATTCAATTTGACTTATATTTTTCGAATT
>CAIGRQ010034607.1:0-10191 GCA_903798375.1 Fraxinus sp. D2006-0159 | reverse complement strand
TTTTTTTTTTTTTAACATTTGTTTCAGTATTTTAAGTATCTATAATAAAAATTAAAAATAGTCACTTTGCCTATTACTGTTCATAAACCGATGGCTCGGCTAAGCCTTTTTTTTTTTTTATTAACGTTTGGTTCAGTATTTTAATTTACGAATATTCATTTTTCTCACTACTGTAATAAAAGAATCTCTTTCCTCATGCCATTCATAAGCAGCAAGCCGAGCCGAATGACTGTTTGGCTCGGTTGAGCCTTTTTTTTTTTTTTTTTAACATTTGTTTCAGTATTTTAAGTTACAAATATACGTTTTAAGTGATTTAAAATTTGATGGAAATGTTGAAGTGTGGTCATGATAAATATATGATCGATAAATTTTAAATATCAAAAAATTTTTTACATTAATTGTGAAGCGTAAAGTTATAATTGTTTATATTTTTTTCAATCTCAACCACATTCCAATGTCCTTTTTTCGAACCTTATTTTTCTTAGAACGTTTGATTGGATATTTCACGATATGAATATCCATTTGGATCGATTTAATATTTTTTTTTACATTTGATTCGGTATTTTAAGTTACAAATATGCGTTTTAAGCAATTTAAAATTTGTTGAAAATTTTGAAGTGTAGCCATGATAAATATATGATCGATAAATTTTAAATATAAAAAATAGTTTTACATTAATTGTAAAGCGTAAAGTCATAATTGTATATGTTTCTTTTCAATCTCAACCCAGTTCCAATGTTCTTGTTTCGAACTTTATTTTTCATACAACATTTGATTCGATATTTCACGATATGAATATCTATTTCGATTGATTTAAATTTTTAAAAAAAAAACTTACAATGTNAACTTACAATGTGATAATAATAAATATATTGTATTTTAAGTTTAAATATGAAAATTATCTTAAATTATTAAACATAAAATCATAATTGTTAATTTTTCTTTTCTACTCACGCTCAAAAAACTTAAAATGTGATATGCAAGGCATCTAAAGATTTGTATTTCAAGAAAATTGAGGAATAAAGAAGAAACAACAATATTTTGATAGTTTGTTAGTCTATGAGTGTTTTTAAATTTGAATTGATTTATATTGGTTGTTTAAGATAAATAATTTCCCCTTTTGTTTCTAACTTTCTTTTTTTATTTGTTTATTTTTCGTTGTAACTTTAAGGTTTTCTATTGAAAAAGTTCTCCTAAATAAGATTTAATTAGTGATGTCTCCAAAAATAATAAAAAATCAGTCAACGCTATTACGTAGTCAACTATACTACGGCATGTGCTCTGACTAGTAATTAAACAATTCGTGCATTTTCTTGCAATATTTATGAAAGACCGCAGCTCTTTCATGATTTTCATTTTGACGGAAAATTCCCCTATAATATGCACTTATTTCCTAAAAAAATATCTTGTCTCTTGTTCCAAAAAATTCATTTGCAATTCGAAAGATTAGTTCACCAATTAATCTATAACGATTGTACTAAGTCCTTCCGAATGAAATCCGTTCAAGTTTAAAGTATGATTACTTGAAAACCTAACACTAGGGGAACAAAATTATATATAGGAAAGAATGTGAATTCGATCATATACCTACTAGTTATATTTATACTGACTATTAATTCAAGATGCTATGCTATGTTAGTTTGCATTATTTAAATAGTAAATATATATATATTTTTTTAGTACAGTAAGAACAACATATTGCAGTGTGAAAATGTTTAGATGGCTTGGAGGTTGCATTACTATCCCGGAGTGCTTAAAAAGATCAAACTGCGTTTCTTGGAATTTTGAAGAAATTTAGACAAAATATGTTTTCCTTGCGAGTTTTGACGAGATTTGATTGCCGTGAAGTTCATTAGGTTTCGACGTGGCAATATTAACTTATCTTGAAAAAACAAGGTAGAGATGAGATGAGATGAGAATTTACTCATAGTTTTAATGCCGCTTAAACTTGTTATTTTGTTTGTCTTTGAGGAATGTAGTACGTTTTGATGTGTTTGTTAATGTTGCTTTATAGGTTACAATGAGTTTTGGAGCTTGAAAAGGAGCAAAGCAAAGTGACAATATGAATCAAGGAGATTAAGAGTGCAAAGGAGCTAAGTACATGGCTTAAGGAGGCCAATAAGTAACCGAGAAGAAAAAGACAAAAATTGGAAGATAAAAGTAGCGCCATCTGATGCCCAAATGTCAACTCACGGGTGAAAACCAACAGAAGTGGCGTTGAGGCGCTCACCAATAGCTGGAAGAAGCATATTATTTACTGAAAGATTGCGCCCAGGCACCATCCACAAAAATTTCGCGGCGTCATGGTGGAAAATTAGGTTTCGATTTCTTGGTCACTTAAAAGCACACTATGACTCCAATTTCAAGACAACCATTAGAGAGGCATAAATACAACTTACAAGGGACTTCCAACAGGAGAATTAAAGAGGGCAAGAAAGCAAGAGTATACATCTATGTTGTTCAATATGAATTTAATATTTTCTATCTTCCGTCATGAACTAAAGTATACATCTAGAGTTTGATGTAACCGACACTTAAGATCATGTTTTGATTTTAAATAGTTATTTCTTTGGGATTTTTCAATTAACCGGCCATTAGTTCATTGATTTGATTGATTAAGTTTTGACACTTGAGATAGAGAACCTTAGTTGTGAACTTAGTATAACACAACCTACGAAATTATAATTCTTTTGAACTTGTTCCACTGTTGTGACTTTTTTATAAGTAACAGTATACATCTAGAGTTTGATGTAACCGACACTTAAGATCATGTTTTGATTTTAAATAGTTATTTCTTTGGGATTTTTCAATTAACCGGCCATTAGTTCATTGATCTGATTGATTAAGTTTTGACACTTGAGATAGAGAACCTTAGTTGTGAACTTAGTATAACACAACCTACGAGAGTATAATTCTTTTGAACTTGTTCCACATAAGAATCAAGAACTTCACAATTTTTATATGTTTAATTCGGAATAGAGTTATTGAAATTAAATTCTAGGAATATTTTTTACTCGGCACTCAAGAGAGGGAGTAAATTACATTAGGATCTCGCCTAAAAGTGATAAAACTCACTCGCAAGGAATTAAGGTGAATTTTTAGCTCATAATATGGACTTTCAATTATTTGGTTTTGGGGCTTTACTCTAACCAAGGACTCTTCTTTGAGAGAAACAGACGGAATCAATCAAATCACAAATAAAGACCAGGAGCCAATCCCTTTGAACAATGAAGGCTAGGAAAAGGAGGGGAACAATAGCAGCGCTTCCTCGCTTCTGCAACTTTGTTTTTCAATCAGAATATGATTATACAATTGACTGTTCAAAAAGACTTGGTTCGGAGCAAATCTATACGCATAATTTTCAAGACAAAACACAATGCACACACACCAGAGATGAAAATAAAGCCAAAGTACTCTTCCTAGAAATCGTAGGAACATCAAATGTGCAAGGAAATAGCTGAAGTATTGGTTGGTGGAACCAACAAATGATGTATTTGGATTTATGAAACTATACTTTTCTAGCATTTTAATAACTATACATACATAGTAGAGATTCTCTAAAATGTATTTTTAATCACACATTATCTGAAATTTTTCCTAGGTCTCCAAAAACAATCACTTTTCAGACAATCTATTCTCACAAAAACTACATCAAACAGGCTCATAGTCTACTTTTGCCACTTGAATATGAAGAACCGATAATTACATATCATCATCCACCACATTTTCATTTCAGTTGATAAATAAGCTAATCCATTATATCAATACATCAAATCACAAATAATTTGCACATACCAATCAATAATTAGGATTCATCAAGGCTTAGAATTGGTGTTGTAAAGCTTGTTGTATTCATCGAGCTCCTCGTAATAGACGTCCCACACACACCTTATGCATCCGCTGCCGCAACAGTCCCCCGGCAACGGCTTCTCCGGCGGAGGCGGCGGCGGCGGCGGCGGCGAAATATTTGATTTTGACTTTGAGTTTTCTAATCCCTTCTCCACCTCGTCTTTGCTTTCAATAGAGGGCTCTTGAGTATCCTTCTTATCGGCCATCGTATTGCTGTTAATTAAGGTGAAATTGTGGGTAACACAAAAGGGCTTTTGGCGATTGAATCTGAATTGATATGGAGCTGTGGTGAATCGTCGGAGGGTCAGATCTCTTATGGGCATGACAATATTGGGTTGGTTTAGGGCATTGTGGCGGCGACTGCTGCGGCGATTGGTGGGTAATGGTAGAGATGGCGAGGGTAGGCAACGTGTTGTTCCCATGTAACCAAACGGTCGTCGGCTGTAGTAGAAAATGGGAGAATTGCAATTGGGGTCTCAAATCTTTTGATTGTTGCATACTGTAACTAAACCTTTCATTTTTGTATCCACAGTCCCTAACATTTCATTTCGATTGAAACTAGAGGATTCAGTCCATTTGATCGTTAGTCAACCCATGGCGCAAAGTAGTTTCCTCAACATTCAGCTACCCGAATTGGAGTCCGCATCATCAATCAAGTTTCAAAATAAGAAAATCCGATAGAAGCACTTCATAGAATAGATGATGTACTCTTTCATGACGGTTGCCCATAAGGGTGGTTGTCGTCATTGTTGCCTCAATGATCATAGTTGGTGGTTATCGGTGCCCTTCAATGGTGCACCTCGATGCTACATCTTAACCAAGTGTCTTTGTGTTGAGAAGAGCAAACTTCTTTAGATTTTTGAAAATTTGATGAGAAATTAGTAGATGGATTCGGAATTCACCAAATAAAATTTCTGGAGAATTTCTTATTCTATGACTGAATTTTTATTATTTATTTATTTATTTATTTGTGTGCCCTTTGTGCTTGCAAACGACAGAGCGTGCGAGAAGGAAATAGGGTGATATTCCAATTTTGCTCTTGATTGTTCTTAGTCTCTGCCATATGTTTTCATGCTCCAATCTAAATATCATAAACTTAATGGAGAAATTGTTCTTCAGGTGGCTCAATGAACTTTTTGCTCCATTTATGTTCATTCGGTAGAGCTAATAATTTCTGTCAAATGCTCCACTGCAAAATTCATAATAGCATCAATTCTTCCAAATTTATGGCAGATTATTTTTGTTTGCTAATCATCCTTTTCGAGAAGCCATTTTTCTGCTTTTTAGTGGCTGACCACTTCGATATTTTAGTCGAAGGAATTTTTCGAAAAATTATCTTGTCGGTAGCCTTTTGGACGTGGTGATCACATGGTTAACAAAATCTTAACCACCAAACGATGCCAACTTGTTGATCCCAATTTTTCTGCGTGAGCGTGTGGTCAACAAAATCTTAGCCACCTCCCATCCACGAGGCATCACTTGTGCACTAGACCACCCCGTTAGGGAGCAAAGGTTACAGATCGAGAAAACGATCCGACAATCATTTGTACTTCGATAGCCAAATCAATGACCAAACGAGAGATAGCGGGTTGTGATGCCTTGTGACAGATTACAACTCCATCTCTGCTGCATTTTCAACCATAAGCGTCTCACTCCTAGTCCATGTCCTCGACATAGTTTTTTTTGTTCAATGGTTTCCCACAGACGGCGCCAATGAAATCGTTGCGAGATATGTCCTTCGTGTTCACCTTAATGGGTGCGATGTTCTGGCTGCTCCAATCAGTGGTTGCTACCTACAAAATGAGGTCGGGGCTTTCTCCCCCATTGTACCTCCGACGTGAGAATCAGTAATCGATTTTAAGTAGGAGAATAGTATAATGCGAATTCAAGCAGTTTGGGTTTCAAGAGTCCATACCTTTCTCACCGTAGAGGTATTTATAGGCACCTGATACCACGCACTTGTACAACTGCCAATGGTGCCACGTGTCACACGTAAGTCTTCCTACTTTCCCCACATTCTGAATGGATGACCCCCCCCACTCCTCAAACGATTGGTCGTCCCCCTGCTTGCTGTTGGGGGGTTCCTGTACATATCATTACCATTTGTATGGTTAAGTTTAGCGTTGGCCTCATGCGATAGGCAGGGGGTCGACGGCTTCACGTGGTAGGCATGGAGGTTGTAGCATGAAGTCATGGGGGTAGGCGGCCTCATGGGGGTTGACGGCATCATAGTGGTAGACAGTCTTATAGTGGTAACGGCCTATGTGAATGTAGACATTCTCATAGTGGTAGACAATCTTATAGTGGTAAACGACCTATGTGAACATACAGGACCTCATGGTAGTAGGCAACCTCATGGGAGTCGACGGCGTCATAGTCGTAGATGGTCTTATAGTGGTAGACGGCCTTTGTGAACGTAGAGGGTCTCATGGTGGTAGATGGCCTCATGGGAATAGACAACCTCATAGTGGTAGACGGTCTCACAGTGGTCGATGACCTCATGGGGGTCGCCGGCCTATCATGTTGTGTTCTAAGTTGAGTGTATATCAAGTGGCTCTCACCCCACTAGCCATCTTGAATAATTATTAATGTCATCTTGTATCACTCATGACGGAGATGAAGAGAATGCAAAGAACTGTGCCCTAATTTGCCCTAATTTCAACAATTGGGGTATAGAATCCAGTTGTTTTTATAATTGCATGTAAGGTAACTGCTAAATAGAACGTGCACAAAGTGGTTACAAAATCACTGCACATGGTCAGCCATTAAATATAACCCACTCCCCATGTCTTTAGGTATAGCCATTCCCAATTATCAATTTACCTTTCTTAATTTATGTAGGCATGATGAAACCACTAAGTTTAGATTATTGATTGATATTCTGCGAAGAGCCTCCACCGCTAATCATGCACCAATAGAAAAGAGAGTCAAGAATTAGTTAATCAAATAATAGTTAAGTACAATTTTCAAAATCATGTCCATTCATAATTAACTCATGGTTGTCAAGATAATCAAGGACCGACAAATCAGATGTTCACTCACAATTAGTCCAATTAATTTTGCATATTAAAATGTAAGTGTATGATTGGACCATTTAGACACAATTAATTATGAACTATGTCCAAACTAGAATTAACACTTGCAATGACAACATGCAAAAGTATGTTTCAAACTAGCCATCATCCGAATTGCCATATAGATATAAAAATATGTACACATTAGATTTGAGCATCTATATAATTTTTTTTTTATTTTCTTTTACATGCTCAATTTGATAACTCTTCATATAATTTTTTAATACACAATTTTTTGCAATTCATGGAGTTAACTTTCACACAGCCACAAGGTTAGCTTTTCTCCCATTATTTATATTCATTATTAAAGATGACTTCACTCGTCTATGGTGGTAGCCCTCTTCTCTAATGAACATGTATATTTACACAATAGTATATTACGGTGCAGAGAAACATAGATACTAACAACAGGTTTACACTCAAACACAAGTCTTTTTAATATGGAAACAGTGAGTAAACCACAATAATGTGTCATAATGTCCTAATGGCGTACTTACCTAACAATATTTTACCATAAGTTGAAGTGAGCACATCACATTGATTGGATATTTCAATTTTACCTTAATAACCATAAATCAATCAGGATTTCACATCTTATGATATGTTCAAGTAATGCCCCAATTTTATTTTATTTTTTTTAAATGTAACACAAACACACACACACACACACACACACACAAACACACACATGTTTAATGCAACATGCATGTACCCACAACTTTTCGCAAAGTTCAAGTCTAACAGTATCTAAAACCTTAGTGAGTAAATCAGCTAGTAGTCCTTCATTGTGTATGTGTTCTAGGACAATAATCTTACTTTCAACTAAAGTCTCTTATGAAATGATGATGTGTATTAATGTGCTTAGTTCTAGAGTGTTGGACAAGGTTCTTGGAGATGTTTATAGTAGTTGTATTAACACAAAATATTGTAAGAAAATCTTGTTCAATATCATAGTACTGAGCATCTATTTCATCCAGAGTAGCTGTGTACAACAACTACCGACAGTGATGTACTCAGCTTCTATAGTAGACAATGAAATAGAATTTTGTTTCTTACTTAACCAGGAGATAAATTTGTTACCCATGTAGAAACATCCTCTTGATGTGCTTTTACTGCCATCCACGTTTCTTGCCCAATCAACGTTTGTATATCCTGCAAGATGAAAGTCAGAGTCTTTAATGTACTATAAACCTGAATCAGAAGTTCTATTATCATATGTAATGACTTGTTTGATAGATGCCATGTGAGATTCCTTTGGTATCTAGCACAAACTCCAACATTAAACGCTATATCAAGATGACTTGTAGTTAGGTATAATAAACTACCAATCATACTCCTGTACATACTGTGGTCATCTCTACTAAGTTTTAGGGACGTGGCCATATGAGTCGTAACTGACTTGGTGCTTTCAAGTCCGAATTTCTTCACTAGGTTCTTCGCATACTTAGCCTGTGAGATGAAGATTCCCAACATATACCTGCTTAACCTGTAAAACAAGAAATAATTTAGTTCACCAAACATACTCATTTCAAATTTACTTTGCATAAGATTGAAAACTCCCTGGATTCTATTTCAGATGTGGATCTAAAGACTGTGTCATCCATGTAGATTTGGGCCACAATCAGACCAGTTCATAGGTGTCTCATGAACAATATTTTATCAATTCCTCCTCTCCTATAACCTTTCTCAAGTAGGAACATGGTAAGTCTTTTATACTAAGCTCAGGGAACTTGTTTTAGAATGTATATTGCCTTTTTAAGTTTGAACACATGTTTTGGCATATGTGGATCAATGAGTTATTTCGGTTGCTAGACATAGGCTTCCTCATTTAAGATCTCGTTCATTAATGCACTCTTGACATCCATCTGGAATAGTTTGATCCTAACTGGCATGCTATCAACAGCAAATGTCTGATAGATTTAAGTATAGTGATAGGAGCAAATTTGTTCAAGATCTTGCCTTGTTCCTGACAATGTTACCATGCTCATCAAATTTGTTTTTGAAGATCTATTTAGCTCCAATAACATTTGCATATGACGTCTTAGCACTAGCTCCCAAACATTGTTTCGCTTGAATTAAGTCAATTTCTCACGCATGGCTAATATCCATGATTCATCATTTAGACTTTAGTCACATTTTTTTTTTATATTAAAAGTAAGATATGTAGCACTCGTTTCCGAGTTTGGTGGAAAGTTTCCTTTTGGTCACCATCATGTTTCCTCGATCAAAGAGTACATTACCAAGAAAGTTTGTTTTTTGAATCTAAGCAGGTGATTGTCTCTTTCCTTATTGTTCGATATCCTCTTCTTCCAGTAAGTTCGCCCCCTATATTATCCAATTCAGATTCTACATATACGATTACAGGAGGTTTTGACGGACTGCTATTTTCAATTCGCCCCTACAACTCATTGGAGTAGGCTAGAAATCTTCTGAACGTGGAACTGCAGGTTCATCGGATGTAGACTATATTCTCTCAAATCTTGTTTGTTCCTTAAAGATCTCCTAAACTTATGTAAAGACTTCCAAAAAGCTCGAACATCTCTTCCCTAAAATAATGTAGTTGTACACGGTAATAATCAAGTAGCATATGATTGATATGATCAATAATTAAATTAAGAAAAAATCTCATTTGTTAAAATAATATTTCATTGTTTTAATTATTTGACCAATCACATCCGTTCAAGATGGTAAGTATATGGATATGCTGCTACAAGGAAATTAGAGATTACACCTCATTTAGGTTTTGAAAACTCCAAAAATCGCATCCAAAAATCTATTAACTGGTACCACCTAGTTAGTCTAGACTGACTGGCTACCCTGTCTTTGGAACCAGGGATGGACCCAAGGGCTCCTGGAGGGTCACGTGCCATCTCAACTTTTGAATTTCTATTTTTATAAAGTCATGTTTGGCATCAATTGAAATTTAAATTTTAATATAAATCAAAGTTAACAATTAATTTTAATAATATATTTCATGAAATTCATAACTGTTTAACATTTATCAAAATTTACTAAAAATTTGATTTTCATCTCCACCAAACAGGGGCAAAATAACAATAAATTTGAATTTTGATAATATGTTAATTTTAAAAATTCTCCGACGTTCATACGCTAATCGAATCTACAAATTATTTATGTCATCTCAAAACTTATTTCGAGAACTACATTATGGGCATATCGAATAGTCCAAATGGATATCGAAAATAGTTAAACGTGAGTCTTAAAAAAAACGTTTAACTCGCATTTTTTCAAAAAAATTCAATTATTT
>CAIGRQ010034604.1:0-12787 GCA_903798375.1 Fraxinus sp. D2006-0159 | reverse complement strand
GAACCAAACAGCAAATAGTGGTTTGGTTTGGTCTGGAAAAATTCCAAACCGCATGAAATGATTTAAATTGAAAATATAATACAAACCGCCCAAACCGAACCGTGTTCATCCCTACGTAAAAGGGTCTAGTCCATGTCATATTTATTGTTGTTACAGTCAGGGGCGGAGCCCAGGATGGGCACAGGCCCACCCTGGACTTCTGGGCTCAAAAAAAAATTTTGGGCTCAATTTTTTTTAGTTATCCCAACCCAAAGATAAAGCCCAAACTAACTTATCCAACAACTGCCCAGCCGGTTCATGCGTCTCTTCTTCTCTTGAATTCAATTCTCTTTAGTTTCTCGCTTTTCCCCTACCCATAATTCCTCTCCCTCCTCCAGAACTTTCTCTCTCCCTTTTCAACCTCTTTGTTCAAGGTAGGATATATTATTGTGTGTGTATGTGTATCATATTTTGTTTGTTTTTTTCTTCTATCCAATTGATTAGTTTAGTCTTTGACCGAAATAATTTTCATTTTTGTTCTAATTTTAGTAGAAAATTAGGGAAGTCCAAGCTCCAGAGTTTTTCAGTGAGAGCTGTCTACTCTCCTGAGTTTAATGCACGGGAAAGGAGCTCGCGACAGGGTATTTGGTCAGTTAGGTAAGTTTTGTTTATGCAATTATCTCAACAAAAGAATGAAACGGAAGCTAACAAATTTTTTTCTTTTACGTATTTAGGGACGATTTGCAGGTTCCTTCATCACCATATTTCCCAGCTTATGTTCAAGGGGGGCAAGGGTCGCCTCCGATGGTGCAAGAGCGTTTCATGAGTGTCATCAGCCAGCTTTTTCAATATGTAAGGCGTTATTATCCAGATTGAATTCTTAGTATTAGTAATCACTGTTGACTTAACTAGTTGTAAATTGATAAGTTGTGCCTCCCCTGGCCAAAAATCCTGGCTCCGCCCCTGGTTACAGTTCCGTTTAAATGTGCAATTAATGTAGAATCAATTAATATCAATGTACAGAACATTAATTATATATTGAAAATGGAATGTGGGCAAAACTGCCTCTGTTTGCTCAATTTATACTCTCTCCGTCCCAAAAAGTTCCCAAAAAGATAGTCATGTATACTATTTTTGTCCGTCCCAAAAAGATAGTCATGTTTCCATTTTAAACATGTATTAAATTTTTCATTTCCACATATACCCTTATTTAATACATCTTGGTATAATAGACACCAACTACCTAGATAAGGGATAAAGGGTATAGATGGAAAAACAAAGTAAAATTTAATACTCTAACTATACTAATTATCATTTCTTAATCTGCGTGAAAATAACTATAGGACTATCTTTTTGAAATAGAGGGAGTAAATAGTTTACAAATAGGAATAGGAATAGTAGTAAATCTCGCAAAATGTGTGACAATTATTAGTAGGTATGAATGTGGTTGAAATTAAAATTTGACTGAATGCTAAATTTATGAATTATGAGTGTGTTTGTTTTCCATTTTTTTTTTAAAATATATTTTTGTCTCTTATTTTATTCATATTTTTCAATAAAGTAATATTACACGTAAATAAAAAATTTATCCTTATTTTTTAACCACACTTTTATCAAATAACTATTCAAACATGTATTTTTGGCTGAAAATGGGGCTCAAACAAGCTCAATATACAGACGGTATAGAAGTATCAAACATGTAAAGTGGACTATCAAATTTTCTCAAACCATATGACTTATGTGGGACGGCAATCGAATCTTTTTTTTTGTTTTTTTGTTTTTTGTGTCTAGTACCTGATTAAGTCATTCCTATGATTATACTATTTTCTTTTAACATGTTCTAACATATGCTTGAAAAGTATTTGAATATCGAATTTTCACTGGTCATACATGTTAAGACTTTGGGTTGCATTTTAAAATGTCAACTTTATTAAGAGAAGTAGTCTAAACTCTTATAAATTGGTCTATATTTTCATTTTTATTCGATATGAAATTCTATCACTTAACACGTTCATGCAAGATGGTAGCTCGTTTGAGCAAATCAATCTTAAAATCAGTGTGCTCGTTTGAACATACCAATTTTGAAATCAGCATGCTCATTTTTTTAATCTTAATTGGATCGAATTGCTCGTTGGAGTTTAATGGGCTTTGATACCATATTAAAACTTGTGGTTTCATCTTAAAAGGTCAACTTTATTAAGAGGAGTGGCACAAATCCTTATAAATTGATCTATGTTTCCATCCTTATTCGATATGCTATTCTATTCCTTAACAGTACAATATTTTACAGATCATTTTGCCCGATTTATAAGTTGTTTAACTTGTAGGCTTGGTCATACATGTTAAGACTTTGGGTTGCATTTTAAAATGTCAACTTTATTAAGAGAAGTAATCTAAACTCTTATAAATTGGTCTATATTTTCATTTTTATTCGATATGGAATTCTATCACTTAACACGTTCATGCAAGATGGTAGCTCGTTTGAGCAAATCAATCTTAAAATCAGTGTGCTCGTTTGAGCATACCAATTTTGAAATCAGCATGCTCATTTTTTTTAATCTTAATTGGATCGAATTGCTCGTTGGAGTTTAATGGACTTTGATACCATATTAAAACTTGTGGTTTCATCTTAAAAGGTCAACCTTATTAAGAGGAGTAGCACAAATCCTTATAAATTGATCTATGTTTCCATCCTTATTCGATATGAGATTATATTCCTTAACAGTACAATATTTTACAGATCATTTTGCCCGGTTTATAAGTTGTTTAACTTGTAGGCTGGCTTATTTTTTACTCTTAAATCAAAATCAGCAATAAACTCAACCATCCAACGTATACCTATAAGGGTTGACAAAGTGAGTTACCAATTTACTTCCTAACTGCTGAAGATTTACCATCCAACCAACCTAATATCATTACCAATTAATTAATTTATGGACATTTGAATTTCATCTCGAAATTTGAATTTAAGGATAAAATATCTGAATTAAAATATTTGGTACTCATGACCGTATGAAGCGCCCGTGGCCTAATGGATAAGGCGTCTGACTTCTAATCAGGCGATTGTGGGTTCGAGTCCCACCGGGCGTGCGATTTATTTTGGTGTATTTTTCTTTCCATTCTCATCCTTTTTTATTGCGTCCAATATCAACCTTAGAAATTGAAAACATATATCACTCTAGAGAACCAACATCTAGTATCGAGATCAAACAAAGAAACATGAGTTTCGCCTTTATCTTACAGTAAATAATTCGATTTTTATGCCTGATTGATTTTGAAAAGTAATCGGTCATTTTCTTTGTGAAAATGAATAAATTTCGGGTAGAAAATGGATTCCATTTCTTGATCTTGAATAATCTGGGTTTGGTACAAAAGAGATGTGTTGAGAGATAAAATGAAACATATAAACCAATTTACACGAGTTTTAGTCACTTCTCTTAATAATGTTGAGTTTTTAAAATGGAACCTTAAATCTTAACATGATATCAGAGACCGCTGAACTCCAATGAGCGATTCAATCCGATTAAGACTCAAAAAAATTGAGCGCACCTCAAACGAGTCACCATCTTACAGGGCATATTAAGGGATAAAATCACACATTGAATAAAGATGAAAAACATAGACGAATTTATATGAGTTTGAATTACCCCTCTTAATAAGGTTGACATTTTAAAATGGAACTCTAAATCTTAACAAGATGACTTTGATTTCCTGCCATGAAGGGAGAAGTTGTAAGCTTTTTTTTTGCGTGCAAATTGTAGCAAAGAGGCGTTTTTTTTTTCTAATTTTGTTAATTAATGAAAATTTGAAGCATGAAGAGAATAAATACTCAACGATACAATTTTTAGTGCCTGAACTTCATCAGATAACACAACTAGTGACTGAATTTTACCTACTTCAACTGAACTTTATTTTATTTTATATTGCTCAACAAATTCAGAATTTTATTTTTTTTTTAAAAAGTTGGACACTGTATTTAAACACTCATTGCAGTTTGATCACTTTCATATTAATTTTTTCTTCCTCAAATGATGTTGTTTGAGCCTTTACCACTTGCATTTCTTATGGATCAAAATTTGACCAGTTCAATTCAAATCTTAACGGATTAAATGCTGCAAAGATGTGATTATGCCTATTTCAATGAAATACATTTTGGGAACTATTTACTCGATGACAAACAGCACTACTTAACAAATAAATCATGTTGATCTACACAGCAAAATTACAAGCTAATTGAGCAATGAATTGCAATATGACGGTCATTGCAATACCTGAATAAATTGCACTGTCCCCATCATCTCAGCTGAATCACCATAGCTGATAGCTGTACGACGAATCTATCGACTTCTATTTTGCTATTCTTTAGTGATGCCCAGAAACTGATGCTGCCCAAAACTAAGCTACATTCTATCTGTATATACACTCTCATGACGCATGATAAATATGAGGGTTCATCTTCAATATTCATTCCTTCGATTATTTGCTAAAGCTTCACTAAAATCCTTGAGCAACAAAATTTCGTCGACTCCTTTAGAAAAGGTCTTCATCCTGAAAATGGCTGGACGATATTGCTGTACCTCAGGCTTGGCTCAAAACCTAATGCTTCTACTCTGGCTGAAAATAGCTATCGTATATAGAAAGTCCATCAAATGTGCTTTCAACGCAACAAACTCACTTCCAAATTTTTAGCACATTCAGCATCTGGCCATCTGCACCCTCCATATCTGGTTCGTAATGGGCAAATAGATTCACAAACACGAGTAATCAAATTGATTAAAACATCATTGTCCAAGACAGAACCAGAGACAGACAGATCTAATTTATTTTCATGCTGCAAATATACACTACTTTTATGAGGAATTCCTGTTATGTCGTTTTCAATTCCAACGCATTCACCATCTTCTGAAAAGTGTACCTTACAGCCCAGTGATAGCATAGCTGCTTTGCCAAATTCCAGGCAGAGCTGCTGGAGAGCTTCTCATTTCGTAACTCCGCAGTCAAGGACTCCATGGTAGACGTTGCACCTTTAACTTTAGCCTCTGTTCATTCTTTTGCCTGTTAACCTTTGTCACCATCCGATTAAAATAAACTTCGCGGAATAATATTAGTAAGAAAGGACTGCCTATTATTTATCTTAAGATCAAGAAAAGAGCTTATTGTGTAATTTTGGGCTTAACCAAATTCTGACATAGCACAAAGAGCCAAAAAAATAAAAATAAAAATACGAAGAGACAAATATCATAACAGTACATTTTTAAAGATTCGTGGGTCTTATTCCAAGAAAAAAGTTGGACCTGGAATTAGCAATGCTTAAGATCCCCGCACTAATCTTACACCCAGCCTTGCATATTAAATATGCCCACAGCTTGCTTACACACTCAATTTTGAATAAAATAGACCATTAAGAAACAAAAACATCATCTTGGGTCACCTCAGTTATTCTCTCTAACTGGATACTTAAGCCATTCCTTCCCTCTTCTCTCAACATATTCTCAAGAGAACAAGGGCGCAGAAAAATAACGAACACCACACGCTAGAAACATGATAAACTGGTAAACTACCTTCTGCAACTTGGAGACATTTTTAGCCGTGTTCCGACAGATTGCTTCAACCTCTCCTGCTTGAGACACATGGGTGTCAGTTCCAGATGGATAAACTAAACTTTAGGCACATGCAAAGATTATAACAGCGTATTAAATCATAATCTAGAACCTATTCACCCACTATGTTGTCATTATACAAACTACTCGAAAAAACCAATTTTATAAGCAAAAATGGATTCACAATTTCTAAAATTCAAGGCTCAAAGTCAATAAAGAAAAAGTCATCAATTACAAACTCAGAGTGTACACAAAAATTTGTATGTTTTTTATTCTAGGATTAGAAATTTCTATTAAAAAAATGTAATGTAACATAAATGGAGAGTAAAAAAGATCTAGTGGTATCAAGAGAGTACCTGAAAACCTTTAATTGTCCGGTAATACGGATCAAGCGGCAAGCTTGCAAGCAAGACCAACTGAGTTGTTCTATCCCCTCCATCACTGACAAGAAAAATTGTGAATTTGAGTAAAACATCATAGCTCAAGTTAGTAATAGTTCTCCTAATATAAAAAGCATGGTGATGGTAAGAGCCTTCTGATAGAGTGAACATTATTTAAAATTGAGAATGTTATAATTTCTCACAATACAAAAAATGCATGTTGGTATATAGAAGCAATTATTTAGGATGCATTTTATTTTTTGTTTTCAATTTTGCAAAACATTGAAACCATGTTTGATTTGGTATTTCTGAAAATGTATTTTCGAAAAAATGGTTAAACTTATAATATAAAACTCAAAACGCATTTTTAACGTTTCGAGTGTTTTCAATAAAAATTCTGAACACGCTCCAAACATGTAAAATAAGCATTTAAATTAAATTTTTTGAAAAATATAATAAAATTTTTAAAAAAATCATTTAAATTATAATTTTTTTTTAGAAAATTAAAAATTATTAAAAAAAATGAAAATACTTCAAACTCTTAACGATTATTCACATAAAAACTCCACAAAAATATTTAAATTAACGCGGATAAAAAATATAGTACAAACTCTTAACGATTATTCATTAAACTTTATTTTTATTTCCTATAATTTGAACTCAATTTACTATTTGTTTATATTTTACCTTTATAGCAAGAAGAAAATATTGTAAGATTCATCACCTTTAAAATGTATATATTATTTGATAATATATTAACATAAAATAGTTCCATTTTTACTAAATAATTAAAAATCAAGGAATAAAATGTCATAATTTTTTTCAAACCAAACGTTTTTTCTAGTTTTCTATTTTGAGAAATAATTTTTCAAAATGACAAATCAAAAGTATTTTTAGCAATCTTAAAACAAACCCTTAAAATAGAAAACTAAAATGAACTCAAAGGTTGGAACTAAAAATTGAAATACAGACCAAACGGGCCGGGCCCTTAGATTCTTTGCAAAGAATGTATTTATTAAATGTGTATACTATTGTTTACATGGATGAAAATGGAACAGAAAATTATTTGATACCATTTGCAGAAAATCAAAATAAGCTATATGAATGATAGACGATACACATTTACAGAAGAAATTACTATTGCAGAAGATAGTCAATGTTAGAAAGCAAAACAACTAAAAGCATTTCCAACATGGGCAGCTATAATGACATATAAGAACATTTAAAAATAAATTGTAGGGATGGTAACTTCAATTTTTTTATTTTTTTTTATTTTTAGGTGTAGTCATGTAGAACTTAAACACATGAAATATCTATACAGAAAGGGATTTTTATCACAATTTAAAGGTCAGAACAAGGATTCTTCATTAAAATTACAGAGAATAGCAAATATATACAATTCCTCAAATATTTTTAAGTATTCCAATATTTTTAAGACCCAGCAATTTCACCACAAAATTCTGGAGATAAGGCTTATAATGTCCCCCTCCCTCTTGCACATATTTTCATATTAAAACCCAGCCTAGGCGTTGATGGTGTTTCTACTAAAAAGTGATGTTGACATCCTGGTAAGGTTTAATACTACATTTTTCCCTAAAATGAGATATCAAATAATAGCATACACAATGTATATTCCTGTAAGTAATGGAGCCATTTTTTCTCCGTCAGTGAGTGATATTTAATTAACAGCAGTACTATGAAATTTGAAATTTGAACAAACCAATAAAATGGTGTTAACTGTTACATAAAAAATAGTTGTTTCCCTTTACTTTATTTAGGGCGTGTTCGATCGTGCTTAAAATCCAATTAAAATTGAAAATATGGTCGTTATCGGGTCTCACTCGTCTAATAAAAGTTAACAATAACGATTAGTTTTTCAAGTTTAATCTCTACCGAACACGCCCTTAAAATGGAAACAAATGGAACCAAAATTATAAATTGTAGAATCAGACTCAAAATCCCATAGAGCATGGATAAATATTCTTCAAAGCCAAGTGATTTTGACTCAGGTTGTGACAACACAATCATGCAAATAAAGATGCAAGTATGTCAAATAATTTGCATGCATGGATGTGAACATAAGCATGCACACCATTTTCACATAAATAAATCAGGGAAAAAAATGTTACAGCTTACAAAATCATTCATTTCTAATCATCTAAGAGGAAAAGAAAATCCAATCAGCAAACTGCAATAATAGTTTTGTGCAGTGTAGATAATTAACAAGCACAAGTCACGCAGACTGTCTTGAGGTGGAAGCGAGTCCAATAGATTAGTTACCAGGTCACACCAAGTCATAAGGAGACTAGAAAAAATCATTGTGGTATATGCAAAGATCAGAAAATTTGTCTCCATAATAGTTCCTATTCTTTTCTTTCCTGGAGCACCATAGGTAATTTTTAACTGAGATGTGAATAGAGAATCCTTTACAAATAAAGAAAGGTTGTGAAACGGAATGGAAGTACACAACCAGTTCGATTCATATTCAAGATTTAGTACGCAGAAGGATTTCATGGTTTGAGGTATACCAGTATTTTCAGAGGCAAATTTTAGGTGAA
Organism: Fraxinus sp. D2006-0159; assembly: GCA_903798375.1. NCBI lineage: Eukaryota > Viridiplantae > Streptophyta > Magnoliopsida > Lamiales > Oleaceae > Fraxinus > Fraxinus sp. D2006-0159. The sequence continues at coordinate 4,270 of CAIGRQ010034604.1, read as the reverse complement.
CTCTGGCCATGGAAAGAAAATAACCTTGTTACATATGAGGAAGGTATTTTTTTCAATTTGGATGAGTGCCTGGAAATTTGGGGCAAAGCTACATGCCTAGATTCTTTGGTCAGACACCCCAAGAAACTTCTACTTTTTCGTTTCTTCTCCTTCTTTTAGGGTTTTCAGAACAGATAAATAGAAATTCTTGGATATTCATGCAACACAGCCAACTTGAACAATTTCCCATCAACTTCTTACATTCATCTTAAGGCTTTGAGAACCATTTCCATCATTAATTATCAAACAGGTTGAGATTTATCTTACTTTTACCAAGATCACCCAATACCTCATCTTTCACAAACCAAACAATCATCAATACACTCCATGTGTGTCTACTATGTTGGTACTCCTACTGTGATTATTTAGAAAAATAAATTTTAGTACTAGGCACTTGTCACAGTTTAAAATGGTTTAACTGCTATATTGGATTCATTTATGTTAACAAAATTAATTTTCTATATTTATAATAATTTTTCATTATGAAGCCATGGGGCTTATCCCTTGCAATGAAGAGTAACACCTTGCCTGGCACCTTCTCATCATAAATTTGAAACTTTGAAGCTATAATATTCTAATTAACCAATCAATCTCATTTTCTTTTATACTAGTATTCTTGGATACTGTCCCAGCAACCAAAAAAAAAGAGCCTAAAAACTCATCAAACCTGCGTCCTCTCATCAAAGTCAGCCCTAATCCATCACCAAACTCGTTCACAAAGTAATCCCCACTAAACCTAAACATGAAATCCACCGTAGGAAGCCTTTATAAGGAATTGCCAAAAGCTATCTTGCAAAATTTTTTAGAATTGGATTAATACGATGATTCTCACTAAATAATAAAATCTGTGTGTGCGCGCGCTCCTTCAATACTGTGTCTATTGTTCACTGTTAAGTTAGCATTTACGTTATTTTTGGGGGGGCGGGGGCCAACTTTGGAAGTTCGCCTCAGGTCCCGAAAATCACAGGACCGGCCCTACTCCTACTGTGCTTATTTAGAAAAATAAATTTTAGTACTAGGCACTTGTCACAGTTTAAAATGGTTTAACTGCTATATTGGATTCATTTATGTTAACAAAATTAATTTTCTATTTTTATAATAATTTTTCATTATGAAGCCATGGGGCTTATCCCTTGCAATGAAGAGTAACACCTTGCCTGGCACCTTCTCATCATAAATTTGAAACTTTGAAGCTAATCAGCTATAATATTCTAATTAACCAATCAATCTCATTTTCTTTTATACTAGTATTCTTGGGTACTGTCCCAGCAACCAAAAAAAAAAGCCTAAAAACTCATCAAACCTGCGTCCTCTCATCAAAGTCAGCCCTAATCCGTCACCAAACTCGTTCACAAAGTAATCCCCACTAAACCTAAACATGAAATCCACCGTAGGAAGCCTTTATAAGGAATTGCCAAAAGCTATCTTGCAAAATTTTTTAGAATTGGATTAATGGCTACTAAGAGTGATTTATTATTTTAGCTGGAAAAACTAAAATTTTAAGATTTCAAGTACCACCATAGATTTAGATTGCATCTCTCTTACGAAATTTTGCCATTGCATCCAAAATTATGCAAGATTCAAGTAATTCATCAAAATAAAAAATTGTATTTTTTGCCTTAACTTAAAACTTCATTCCACAGCATTTTGAATTGATACATGCTGCTATTCTTAGCAACAGCAAGTTTCTCCAAATTAGTAGCAAAATTCATTTTTTAATAACATGTTAATATATTTAAGTTGAAATGAACATAATTTTAAAGAAAGGCATCATGTTCAAAGATTACTATGATTTTGGACACATGAATGAAGAAATCAATGCAACTTGTGAAATGCTGGGAGAGAACTATTAGATAACAACATCAGAATAGTTTGCTCGTTTCTTCAATGAGATCATGCAGTCTTTCAAAGATATAATAATTAGTTGCATGTGTCTTAACTTTAACCTCCACCCCTACAGTCAATCTCATAATTAATGCAGAACAGTGACCTTATTGCATAGCTATAATTACCATGGACAACATATGAACGATAACGAAATTCCTAAGAGAGAGTTCTATATAAAGAAAGAGAGACAGTACAATGCTTCAGGAAAGGCCGAAGCCCTATTAAATCTACGAATAAATGATTTCTTGTTTCTTTTTTCAAAACTCAACCTGTCCCCTTAACAATACAAACAGAAGCACACTAATACAAACAATCTGATAACATATTCCAAAACTGAACATTGGTCTATTACGATTAACATTCATTTGTCACAACTTTTGAATTTATTTTTCCACATAAAACTGTTGCGCTTTCAGGCCTCATAACTATCCAAGAACTTATCAACAATAATTCTTGAAAATGCATTAATAATCATACAAGTAATATACAAATGCATGCATACACGTCTCTAAACATTTACCTCCGGTCCTCCACGATGACTTGCTCGGCTTCCAGCAAGAAGTGCCGTAGTCCTTGCGGCACAGACCTTGATACCGGCTGCAAATTCAATTAATATATTTTTCAACTAATTCAATCTTCAACCCAACCAATTGTATCTCTGCGTGAGTGTAACCCTAAGAAAAAAAGAAAAAAAAGAGAGAGAGAGAGAGAGAGAGAGGCAATTCAGTAATTTACATCAATCTTGGTCCATTCAATGGCGTCCCAGCTACCGGAGCATTCGATCATTCCCGACTCAGTAAGTCGGGAGTCGGCATCGCTGAGCGAGGTGATCTCATTGAGCGACTTCTCGGTATGTCCATTTTCGCGGCGAGTTGACGGAGAGATTTTGTTATTTTTGTTATTTCTTATTTTTTGGAAAAGAATTTCTGTTTGCGGATTATGTGAAAAACCCGATGACATGTGGGACCCATATGACACGCACCCAACAGACCGTTATTCTGTTCTTTCTTTGTAGCTGGGTTCGAACGATCCCAATTCTTGGTGTAAAGGAAATTGAATCTTGAAGAAGTAGAATTGGACAACCTTAACAAATCAGAAAATTTGTTGTAAGTTGGAGCCTTCAGCTTACCATTTCCAACTGAGTTAGTTGGAAATTGAAATCTTTCAACCAACTGAAGCCTTAGTTACTAGGTGGTAGTTAATAGTTGAAATGACCTTTGTATTGTGTCTATAAATAGCCTGATTAGACGACAGAAAAGGGTGTCTTTCAAGAGTGAAAAAGGAGAAGAGAAAGTGAGATAGATTTGAGGGATGAACTCTGGTAAACCTGGTATTAAATTTTCTGGTGATTTTTGGTTTTGTAAATCATGTTAGTCTCGGGTTAATAAAGGTTGAGGAAGAGGTTTTCTTCGTGTTTAAATCCATTCTCAGTTTTTAATTCTTGCTGTTAATCGTTTTCTTAAAACTTGTTGGTTCAACACCCTTTTTATTGTATTTGTGCAAATACGGTAAGAATAAGGCAAATCCGATTAGCAAATGTTAAATCCGGTAAGCTAGAAATTTGGACATTTTCTTCTTCTCCTACTGGTGCATCTTTGATTACTGGAATTCTTGATTAATTCCAAAGTTAAGGTAGCCTTCAAAAACCCAACACTTGGATTGTGTAATAATTTTCAAACATCCAAAATAATTAATAATTTATGTAAAGAAATTCAATATGATAGTTCGCTTAAGTTCGAGTTCTTGTTGTGGCAAGTGCAAAATTTAAAGATTNAAGCTAGAAATTTGGACATTTTCTTCTTCTCCTACTGGTGCATCTTTGATTACTGGAATTCTTGATTAATTCCAAAGTTAAGGTAGCCTTCAAAAACCCAACACTTGGATTGTGTAATAATTTTCAAACATCCAAAATAATTAATAATTTATGTAAAGAAATTCAATATGATAGTTCGCTTAAGTTCGAGTTCTTGTTGTGGCAAGTGCAAAATTTAAAGATTCAAATGCTAGGAACAGATGAGGAGTTGGCTACGAGTTTAGGTAACAGTTATGAAATAAAGAGATATTGAGCTGTAGTATTAGATCGTCCAAGACATTTAGGCCCCGTTTGTCTCCCATTATTTCAAAATATTATTTGCTACAGTAAAATTCTTCACTACACATTCACCCAATAAAATATTCTACACACAAACCAATAAAGTTACATTAAATTAACCACATCTCTTCTATATAATAAGTGGCTATATAACGGAAGTTAAACAGAAATTCTTGTTCCACATCTTCCACCGTTAACTTTAACGGATTCTGTTAAGTAGAAATTAAGGATGATGTTAAATAGCGATTAAGG
>CAIGRQ010034551.1:0-13080 GCA_903798375.1 Fraxinus sp. D2006-0159 | reverse complement strand
GGCGGCCCCCTATTGGGGGGCGCCGGTGGGCCCAAGCGCCCCCCCCAATAGGCGGCCGCCATTTGTCCATTCGGTGAACCCTTAGGTAAAAAATTATGGCACTCTAGCATGGTCCTTTTATCGTCGTCTCCTGCCAGCTCATCGGTAAACCTTATGTGACTTGGTATTCTGTAAGTGTAGCGCGGTCGCATCAATGACTGCCATGCGTGGCATTGTGTAAAAAATCAGTATGTAACTTGATGCTGATATTACCGTCTCCACATCTGTTTCTATTGAGTACAAGGAATCCTCTGAATAGAATTAACCTTTAAATACACCATATACTCATAGTTTGATAATTTTGCTAAAATTTTAAGCCTTTATTTTTAAACAAATTACAAAGATTAGTTACTTTAGACCATGGAAGAGTTAGAGCTTGTTTGGTACAATTTAAAATTCAATTAAAATTGAAAATATGGCTGTTATTGGGTCTCACCCGTCTAATAAAAGTCAACAATAGCGACTAGTTTTTCAATTTTAATCCGATTTTAACCTCTACCGAACACACCCTTAATGGCACATGGTTATCTTGATACTTATTATGTTCCAACCGCCCTTATTGTTCCCGTTTCACTTTGATAGCAACACGGAAGTCTGAATCTTATTCATCTCATTCTCCAGTAAAATATTGCTGGCTTTGAGATCTCTGTGAATAATTTTCAATTCTGAATCTTGATGAAGGTGAAGAACGCTACGAGCAATACTAATGATGATTTTGAAACGAGTTTGCTCAAGCTTGACTCCAACGTAATTCAAGATTTTAATGAAACTTGAGCCTGAATCTATTAATTACAAATGCATTCAAGCTGTACTAAGTCAATTACTGAGGTAAGCCAGATTCAATAGTGAGCTCAAATTTGAGTGGCAATATATAAACTTTTACATCTGAATTGCCGAGCATCTAAATATCTGCCATATTTTATAAATGGTCTTCATTGAAAATAAAAGATGAAAAATTTCAAGACATTTGCATTCATACATACATGCACATACAGATGACTTATACGAGCCCTGTCTCATATAAACAAGCCAAATTATCAAGGGCTCGCTTGGCTACTCCGATTAAGAAAAAGATTTTGACGGAAGCTTTGTTGTATTAAACAAACGTAGAAGAGAGAGAGATATAATATGAAACTGCTCTTATTTTTATTTACTGAGGTCGACCTTGGTTGCTGAAAAGCCTGTTGAAATCACTTTCAATACCTGATATTGAGAATTGGACCGATTCTCTTCTCTTGGATGGTTTTGCCCTATTCCAGATTGCATCCCACGGCCTCAACCATGATAGCTTATAAATATTGGTTTTTCTCCTATCCGCAGGTTTGCTTCTACCTGAAGGCAAAACATTCTGAACCACTTCACTTTTGGTTCTTTCTTCCGAAGGAGGTGAGAAATTCTGCTCATCTACAGAGGAGATTTCTTGTACCCCGGTACTAGTTAATTTGATAGTTTCCCTTGAACAAGGCTGGACACCATCAGAAGTAGTCATCTTTGAAACAGGAGACTTCGAGCTCTCCTGTCGCTTCAAAGCAATCTCAAGTTGTACCACAACTTGAGCCATTGTAGGCCGTTTCTTTGGTTCATTGTGCAAGCATCTTTTAGCAACTTCCACAAATGTCTTCAGGCAATCAGTTGATATTTGTCCCCTTAGACTTGGAGCAGCAATCTGATCAATGTTTCCCTTACTGATGCAATCTTGAGCCCACATAATGAGACTGTGTTTATCCTCGGCAACTGTTGGATACACTGCTGGTCTTCCACACAATACTTCCAGCAACACAACACCAAAGGCATATGTATCACTCTTCCTTGTCAGTTTACGTGTTCTGAAATAATCTGGGTCAAAATACCCAAATGTGCCTTTAACATTTGTGCTAACATAGCTTTGTACGTAACTTTTATTTTGCAGTTTGGCCAACCCAAAATCTGAAATCTTAGCCTCCAAATTTTCATCCAGCAGGATGTTAGAAGCCTTTATGTCACGGTGTATGATTCCATGATTGGTGCCAGAGTGAAGGTAGTCTAGTCCTCGCGCAACACCAATGCAGATCCTTAGGCGTTGCTTCCAAGAGAGAGAATAATGATAATCACTCTCACAACGAAGTCCAAAGAGATGGTCACCCAATGTGCCATAGGGAATATATTCATAAAGAAGGATCATTTCTTGGTGCTCATTGCAGTAGCCGACTAAAGAAACAAGATTAGTATGTTGGAGCTTCGAAAGTGTAGCAATCTCTGTCCAAAACTCATGTTCTCCTTGCTTGGAGTTGGACTTTAACCTCTTAATGGCCACCAGCTGTTGCCCATTTTCAATGAATGCTTTGTAGACATTACCAAATCCACCCTTTCCGATAACAAGCGTATCACTGAAGTTATCTGTGGCTGATTGGATCTCAGCAAGGGAATAACAACGACAGAGTCCTCCAGTCGAGATTGATGGCTTGTTTCTGTCCTCAATAGCGTTGGCTTCCCAGATTTGCCGCAACCTAAAAGCAATGATGTTGACTACAGTGATTATAATTACTGCACCAGTTACAACCGCGTTTCTTCGACAAAAAAATGACAATAATATTTGTAGAGTTCCAGATGATGAAACTTGTGTAGAAGACGAGGGGTATAGAGAGGCAAGACTATTGTACAAGTTGCTCAACTTGCATATCTCCAATCCTCTAAGGGGTCCATCTATCAATTCACCCTTCAACAGAAGGGAAATTCTTAGATCACGCCTAGCCTCTTCTTTATGTCTTTTAACCATTACTATATAGTCTCTGTACCAAAGGATGTCATTGTCGCCCCTCTCTTTTACTATATCAACATTAGTTTCGGCAATCATGTCATTTATGAGGACACTGTACACCATGTTGCCAGTCTCTGCCATACGCAGTCCTTTCTCGTAGAAATGAAGCCTGATCAAGAATCCAAATCCGACATCCACAGATATTTTCCAGGTGAAAGTGTTGATCTCATTTTTCTTTTTATATGAAACTGTTGCCCACATCCTAAATTTACCAGAATTATCTTCTGATATGGGATCCCATATAATATTAAATCGCTTTACGATTTCAAGTGCTGTGCTTTTGTCAATATAGATTCGAGACTTTTGGCCAACCACTTGGGCTCCAAGACCACCACCATGAGAGTAATAAAGGTCAGTAGGCAAGGATATTACCTCAATTCCATTTATAAAAGCATATGTTTTATGTGACTGGCTATGTTCGGGAGAAAAAGTTATGGTCAACAGTTGATTTTCTTCTATATTGATGCAGTATTCCTTAACGAAAGATTTTACACTGAGTGCATCAGCAGTTATTGAAGCACTAAAGTTACTAAGGAGGGTGAAAGGCCCAACTTCAACTGTGAAAAAGTCTCGAGACTTCTTAAATTGCCAGTATAAAGCCAGATTAAAGTGAAGGCGAATAAGTTTGAGACCTGGCCTTACTCGAAATGTATAAGAGAATTGTGATTGAGAGATTCGTGCTGTCTTGTAAGGGACGGGATCCACTGAAGCCAAATTATGGATGGTGCTTGAGCTGGTGGATGAGCCCTTTATTTGTGGTGGGGAATCTGATATATCTCCAACCCATTCCCTGCCATTGAAAGCCGTTGAATTCCCAGTGGAACCACAGTTAATTGCTACATCCCCATTGAGGTAATAACCTGCAGAATGCTCTGTAAAGGTAAAAAGAAGATGAAGGATGAAAAAGAACAGATTGACCATTGAAACTGGATGCAGATACATGTTGTGATTGTATATTTTGGTGTAAACAAGAGAGGATGGTAGCAGTTGATGGTCTATGCAAGAGATTTCTGTGCAGTAAGATTTGTCAAAGTCAATTGGTTTTGCACAATTGCCTAGTAACTTCATCTAGTATATTCAAATTCACAAGAGAATGACAAAAAATAAAGAAAGATACAAATCAAGACTTTTTCCATGCCCGGAGCAATTTAAGTTTATACTAATAGAGGTTTTTCTTGAACATTTTTTTTGACCTTTCCTACTCATGACATCAGTTAAAAATTCTATCTCCCATCTTTTGCTTATTGGTAATTTACTAACTCTGATGAGGCCAAAATGACGTGACGGAAAAGGCAACAAGAATGCATTTTTCATTGATATGGACGCGGGACGCCCGGATGGCATATAATATGTTTTGGAAACATCTACTGTTGATTAATGCCTTTGGAGTTAAATTTCAGATTGAATGTAAAACGAAACTCAACCTCTTTTGCTGTCTTATAGGAGCTTTTCCTTTGTATTTGCTCAGTCCGAATTTGAGAAAATTGCAGCTCCTTTTAGATTGTTCCAACGTTTCTAGAGGGGTTCTATACGTACAGGGCCACATAACGTAGAGGGCCCATGAATTTTTCTTAGAAGTATTCTAGCAAATAATTGTTCCCATCCTTTTTTGTTTATTTCAGTGTCAACGCAACTTACTTATGTGATTATTGCCTATAAGTTAATTTTTATGATTGCAGACAACAATATCTGACTTGATTGAGAGATTTTATGATCAAATGAAGGGAACTTTTTTTTTTCTTCAACGATTCCTTTGCTGGAAATATTTACCCAAAAAAGGCAGTTCAATGCTGTCTTTAAATTGCAACTGTAAGTTGGAATCTCCACATTTATCATGTCTCCTTTTCTCTGGCTTTGTAGTTCATCTTCTTTCTTACCTGGGAACTTTAGTCTTATTTCTAATAGAAGTTACTTTTAAGTAACTTTTCCAAGTTACTGCCTTTTTTGGGATTTGTTGTTCAAAAAGACTTACCCTTTTTTATGCCTCTTACATTCTTTTCAAGAAAGTACCCTTTTTTTTTTTTTTTCTTTTAGCTGAGCCTAACATGCTCTTGATATACCCAAGAGTTTTGCTGATGGATGAAGCTAAAAGTGCTGAATATGCTGAGTTACCAAATAACCAAATGCTTGTAAGTTGATATATTCCTTTGGTGCTCTTAACTTCACTGTTGTTTGGAAAACTTTATTTTAGCTTCATCATTTATCTAAAGAATAATTCAGAAGGCTCTTCTTCATCATGTCATTTTCATTTTCCAAAATGAAGATAACAGTATCTTGATAGCAAATGAGTGGAAAAATAATTTCCATAGAAACTCTCCATTATTAATCTTTTTAACTCGTTAAATTTGGCTAAAAGAAAGAAGTAATCCCAGTTCCTACGTACGAATTTGGAGGGAAAGCTAGAAACATAGTAAATGAGAATCCTAACATTAGTTACATATAAATACAAAAAGTTTATGATTAATTATGTTGCTAGTGGGTGCTAATAATACAAATGATAGTTTTAAATTGAAACAAAAAGGATGCAGACGTGGGCGTGCTTTCTATCGACACTCAAAACTCTCTAATAGTTACCTCATTCGTGGAGTCGATGTAAGCATACTTCAATCTAGATTCTGTATCAAACCAAAATCCAGGTAGTTTTGGTAGTGGCAACGTAACACCTTCTCCTTCCAACATATCTAGCACTGATCGCATTGTTGGTCGATCATCTGCTCGTTCTTGGACACATAAAAGACCGATTTGTATACAACTTAATGCTTTATCTGCTGAAAACTCATCCCCTATTGATTTATCCAACAACTGTAATGCTTTCCCTTTGTTCCACATCTTCCAGGCCTGAACAGTGAGAAAATAATTACCAATTTCTTAGTTATAATCTAGTGACATCAAGTATTATCAGGAATCCTGCTGCACCTTCTGGGACAGCTACCTACTGTTTATGAGTTAGTTCCTTAACTTACATGCTCAACAAGTTTTCCGACAGGAAATTTTCTGTAACTTCTTGTGCCACTCAAAATCTCTAAGACAACAACTCCAAAGCTAAAGACATCTGACTCGACTGATAATACACCATGCATGAGATATTCTGGAGACATATAGCCACTATAAATCATATTAGATGAATATTAGAAATTAGTATGTTACTTAATTAGATGAAGCTAGAGGTATGCGTCATTGTGTTAATACTTACTGTGTTCCAACAATGCGGGTAGTTATTTCTGTTTGATATTCTTCTAAACTTCTAGCAAGGCCGAAGTTTGAAATTTTAGGCGTCATCTCATTGTCCAGTAATATATTGCTAGTGTCGAGATCCCTGTGAAAAATTCTCAATCCCGAATCTTGATGAAGATAAACAAGACAACGAGCAATACCTATGATGATTTTCAAACGTATGGTCCATCCAAGTTCATGACGTCTTGCTTCATCTGTCTCAAGTCAAATGAGCTCATATAAAATTGACCAATAATTTATTTTTGCAAAAGAAAGAAAATGATATTCCAGAATTGAATTAATTTTAGTTCTGAAAAAAGAGAAAGGACTGAAATATAACCAAAAATGTGAGCATCTAGACTTTTGTTCCCCATAAACTCGTATACAAGTATACTTTCTTCTTGATGAAAGCAGTATCCAAGTAGTTTAATGAGATTCGGATGCTGAAGTTTGGAAATCAAAAGAACCTCATTTTTCAATTCAGTGAGGCCTTGTCTGGAATTTGATGGAACCTTTTTAACAGCTACTTCCTGTCCTGTAGATAATACACCCTATACAACAAAGAATAAATAGCATTAGCAGAAAGATTGAACTTCAAAAACACCATCTTAAGGGAGAGGTTGGGAATTAGAAGTCTAGCAAACACCACCTTGTAAACACTACCAAATCCACCAATTCCAATATTATTTGAACGCGAGAATTTATTAGTTGCAGCTGCAATAGTTTCCCAATCAAACCTATGCAAATCCACATTCTCTTCAAAATATTCTGAAACATAATAAGAGTTCTCATTAACCGTGAGACTGGAAATGGATAGAGCCAGCTATGCATGTTCAAAGTAAGACTTAGACTAAGAAATGAGTTTTTGCTGGATCTAGGCTCCATTGTGTTAAAAAAAAAAAAAACTAACAAAATTTGAGCTCATCTTTTCTAATTATCAAACAATGCATTTCCTCAACTCATTCAATTACTGAGATAGATTAGGTACAATTATGAGCTTGAATTTGAGGCTTGTATGAGCTGTCTCATTTACTGAACAAGCCAAATATCAAGGTCTGTGCCAATTAAAGATATGATTCTGAGGAAGTGTTATCATAATAAGTACACAAGATAAACAGATCACATGCCAAAACGTGAAGAATATATGATAACTGCATTTATTTCTGCTTATGGAGCTTAAAGTGAGTTAGCTGAGAAAAACATTTGAAATAGCTTCCAACAACGAGGTTATTATTAGCAATGTCTGTGGTTAGTGTAATACCTAATATTGAGAAGGGGTCCAATTCTGTTTTCTTGGATGCTTTTACCCTGTTCCAGAATGCATCCCATGGCCAAAATCGTGATAGCTTATAAGCATTGGTTTTTCTCTTATCCACTGGCGATCCTCTGCCTAAAGGCTCAGCATTCTGAAGCATTTCACATTTCTTTCTTTCTGCCGGTGGAGGTGCGATATCCTTCTCCTCTACAGAAGACATTTCTTGTATCTCCGTACTAATTGATTGGACAGTTTCCCCAGAACAAGGCCAGACACCGTCAGCACTAGTTACCTCTTTGACATATTCCTGCTGTTCCAGTGCAAACTCGAGTTGTACCAAAACTTGAGCCATTGTAGGCCGTTTCTTTGGTTCATTATGCAAGCATCTTTTTGCAACTTCCAGAAATGTCATCAGGCTCTCTGGTGAAATTTGTCCCCTCAGACTTGAAGAAATAAGCTGATCGACTTCTCCCTTACTTATGCAGTCTTGAAACCACATGGTGAGACTATGTTTGTCCTCCGTGACCCTTGGATCCACAGCTGGTCTTCCACACAATACTTCCAACAACACAACCCCAAAGGCATAAGTGTCACTCTTCCTTGTCAGTTTACGGGTTCTAAAATAATATGGGTCAAAATACCCAAATGTGCCTTTAACGTTTGTGGTAATATAGCTTTGTAAGTAAGTTTTCTTTTGAATTTTGGCCAACCCAAAATCTGAAATCTTAGCATCGAGATTTTCATCCAGCAGGATGTTCGAAGCCTTTATGTCGCGATGTATGATTTCATGATCAGTACCACTGTGTAGGTAGTCTAGTCCTCGACCCACCCCAATGCAGATCCTTAGGCGTTGCTTCCAAGAGAGAGAAGAATGATAATCACTCTCGCCATCAAGTCTAAAGAGATGATCAGCCAACGTGCCACTGGGAATATACTCATACAGAAGAATCACTTCTTGAAACTCATTGCAGTATCCGATTAAAGAAACAAGATTAGCATGATGGAGCTTCCAAAGTGTTCTGACCTCTGTCCAAAACTCATGCTCTCCTTGCTTGGAATTGGATTCTAACCGCTTTATGGCTACAATTTGTGGCCCGTTATCATTATCAATGAATCCTTTGTAGACTTTACCAAACCCACCTTTTCCGATAACAAGTGCATCATTGAAGTTCTCAGTGGCTAATTGTATCTCAGCAATTGAAAAAGGACGACAGATTCGTTCAGTCGAGGCTGATAACTTGTTCCTATCTTTGGTATAATTAGCTTCCCACATTTGCATCAATTTATGAGTAATGACGTTGATTACAGCAATTATAATCACTGCACCAGTTGCAATTGTGTTTCCACGACCTAAAATAGACAAAAAATATTGCAGAGTCACAGATGATGGAGATCGGGCAGGAGGCAAGCGGTTCGGACTAGCTAGACTGTTTTCTTGGTTGCTCAACTTTAATATCTCAAATCCCTTAAGGGCATCCTTTATCTGAAGGGCAATCAGTATATCACGCCTGCCCTCATTTTTGCGTCCTTTCACCATCACAATGTAGTCTCTGTACGCCACCCTTCCCTTCATCGACATTAGTTTCGGCAATCATGTCATTTATGAAGACCCTAAACACCAGGTGGCCAGTTTCAGCCATCTGAAGTCCTTTCTCACAGAAATGAAGCCTCACCAAGTACCCATATCCAACATCCACAGGTATTTTCCAGGTGAAATTGTTGATCTTGTTTACCTTTTTATTTGAAACTGTTCCCCACATCCTAAACATACCAAAATTGTCTACTAATGGGATGGTATTCCAAATGATATTTAATCGGTGCATGACTTCAAGTGCAGTGCTGTTATCGATGTAGATTCGAGATTTTTGGCCAACCACTTGGGCTCCAAGATCACCAACATGAGAGTAATAAAGATCAGGAGGCATGGATATTACCTCAATTCCATTTATGAAAGCATATGTTTTATATGACAGGCTATGTTCCGGAGAAAAGATTAAGTCCAAAGTTCGATTTTCTCCTATATTGATGCAGTATTCCTTGACGAAAGATGTTACACCAAGTGCATCAGCAGTTATCGAAGCACTGAAGTTACTGAGGAGGGTGTAAGGCCCAGCTTGGACAGTGAAAAAGTCCATAGACTTTTCAAAACTCCGGTATGAACCCCGACTAAAGTGAAAGCGAATAAATTTGTGCCCTGGGCTTAATCGGAAAGTATAAGAGAATTGTGTTCGAGAGATTCGTGCTGTCTTGTAGGGAACAGGATCTGTGGAAACCAAATTATGGACGACGCTTGAGCTGGTGGATGAGCCCTTTATTTGTGGCGAGGAAGTAGATTTTGATTTTATATCTCCAATCCATTCCCCGCCACTGAAGGCAGTTGAAATGCCGGTGGAACCACAGTCGATAGCTATATCCCCAGAGAGGTAATGATCTGCAGAGGTGATAAGAAGATGATAAAAGAAGAAAAAGACCAGACTGATCATTGAAACTGGATGCAGATACATGTTGTGATTGTTCTTTGGTGTAAAACAAGAGACGATGCTAGTAGTTAACGGTCTATACAAAACATTACAATTCAAAGTCAAGTGCCATGAATCTTCACATACAACTTTTCTTATGATCATTGTTTAATTTTATAGATACTAGATTGAAAATTTTGATTGTCTTGATGTTTTTCAACTTCGAGGACTTGACGGATGGTATAATATAATATAATATGTTTTGGAAACATCTACGTTGAATGGACCAAATGGTGCTTGTAGTTGTAGTTGTAGAATTAAATTATGTTTTGGAAACATCCATAGGACTATGCCCAGGCGGTTCAAGTCGAGATGGACCAGGACGATTTCACGGCAAATTCATAAGAATTTATTTATTTTTATTTTTTATTTTTTTTAAAAAAAAAATTGTATTTACTTACTTTTTCGACTCGATCTACAAGTTATAGTGTCAAGGCTGGATTCATATGTCTGAGTCCATACCACTTTGTCACCATGGAGGAAAGTTATGAGTTTTAGCCCTTGTTTAAGCCTCATTTTCCAGAACTTATAAAATTTCAACAATATATTCTCCATTAAAATCATTTCACGTAAATCGAAATTTTTTCTTACTTTTTAACCACATGTTCTCTCAAAAACACTATTTCAAAATATATTTGTCCCCCAAAATGGAGTTCAAACAAGGGCTTAGTATGGTTAAAGCATAATACATGTAATCATGCTTTCATATTGGTCCACACGTTAAATCAGCTGCGTAATTATTGAAAAAGTTCTGCTACACAAACAAGGTTATTGACGGGATTTAAAATATGGAAACACGTGTCGCAACATTGTTAGACAATTTAAAAAAAATTTACCCATAAGCATAGCACCAATCAAAACCGTAGCATTATTCTTATTAAGATAATAGTAATAGCACATAATGTCTCCACCTTTCATTATTATTATGGATAACGTCCATATCTTTAATTTTTTGGCATTTTCACCCTTGTTTCCACATTTTCATTGTGCAAAATGTCATTTTCACCTATTTTCTCAATTAATGGTGTGTTTGAGCCACATTATTTTGAAAGAATGTATTTTAGAATAGTAAATTGATGGAGAATGTGTGGTTGAAAAAGATGGAAAAGTTTTTGATGTGATGGAAAATATTATTTTATTGAAGTATGTGTGGTTGAAAATGAGTAGAAGAATGAAAATGAAAATATTAATGTGTACCAAACATAGGCTAAAATTATGAAATGACAAATATACACTTCTCTTTAAATAAAACAAAAAGAAAAAAATAATTGCAATCACAATCCCATTTTTTTTTAAAAGTGCAAATAAGTCCCAAATAAATTATTAAAAGAATAATTAGTACATAATGTCCATATCTTTCACCGTTATTGTGAAAAACATCCCTACATTTCATTTTTTTTTTATGAATTTTCACTCTTAATTACACATTTGATTGTGTAAACCACCTTTTCCATCCAATTTTTTCAATAAAGAACTCTGAAATAATGAATATACCCTCCTATTTTTAAATAAAAAAATATTTTTTTTTTAATTTGTAATTCTTTAATAATTTATTTGGGACTCGTTTACATTTTTTTTATTTTTTTTAAAATTTTTAATAAATTTAATTGTGACTCGTTTGCACTTTTTTAAAAACTAGTTTTCCATCCGTGCAATGCACGTGTTGCACTATTTTGGAAGTGTTGTTAGCGTGTTCAATGTTATATAAATTTAGCAATTAAACAAGAAATTCACAAGTTATGAAGAAAACAAAGTTGTGTAATGTCAAAAAATCTTTTCTAGTTGGTTCGTGTTTTGAATTTTGTGGTTTGTATGGTTGGAATGCTATATTATTGGCATTGGCTAAATGCAATGAAATGAAGCTGTAAATAGAACACTCTTTTATACATTACAATAAATTAATAATAATGTGAATATAACTACATTGTAAAGTGGAATATTGAGAACAGCAGTTCTAACTTTGCACACAACAAGTGAGATAGCGAGTATGACATTGGCACCAAGCTGAAGCACGCAGAGTTTTAAATCTAAGAAATATATTAACCAACAAATTTATATGCATATGGAAAAGTTAGTGTCAATAATCAATTCATAACTAAAACACTTTGCTTGCACGAACCCCACTCATTTTGAGTTTCATCCAGTTGTTGTACCATGAAGGACGGTCATCAGATTCTTGAATAATATGTACTTGCAAGAATAAAGCTAAGTCGTGTGTTTTAAAAATAAAGTTTATTTTTCTATACAATTTATGAACTAAATTTTATACGAAACGTTAACCAACACTCAATTATGCATAGAGTTGCAAACAAATTCGTTACAAGTTACTTTTTCCTAAAAATATTGTGATCAAATATACTTTTTTGTAGCTTTAATCAAACATAGGTTCGCTAAACAATGAAATGAAATATTATTACCAGATTGAGCCTGGTCAAATTGGTGTATCCTCTTCAGCATGTCCTATTAAGATCTCATCATTCTCAATACATAAAAACTTATTTAGGCCTTATTAAGATATGTCCCAGCAATTTCAATAGTCATTCTAGTGTTACATCCATATTTTTGTGGATATCTTTATTATTCATTTTATCCATTCTAGTACATCTGAAGATAATCTTGTCCCTCATTTCTTCTATTCTAATTATGCGTATATTATATCCTTTAACAATCCAACACTCTCTACCATAGCGTAACTATTATAGTAATCAATCCCTCCAACATTTTTTCAAACCACCCAACCCTCTCTAATTCTGTGCATTGTCCCCTTTTTCATCGATCATTTCCTTATTTATAGACATTCGATGTATACAATTATAGTTCTATTTGACTTAAATTCTTGATATTACAAATTCTGCATTGTAATTACTTGCATTAATGTCACTACCCCAACCCATCCACCCAACAAAAAAAATGCAAAAAACATAAAAGCACTTTAGAGGAGGGAAATGGGAAAGAAGGTTACCACTCAGATATGTCCATTATCTATATCAACCTCGTTTCCAATAACAACAAATGGAAAGTTCTGTGAATTTGATGGGCTGACCTGCAGGAACAAATTCACATAATAGTGCATTCTAGTTTCTTTAATTAGCCAGTAGTGCATAAAAGTGTCATTCATATGCCAAACTTTACACCATTCGTATAGTCAATGACCAACTAAATTGCAAAATTCCATAGATGTTACAGCAATATAAATGCACAGGAGAATTTATAATATAAAACGAGACTAAGGCCCTATTTGATTTTGCTAAAAATTA
>CAIGRQ010034540.1:0-24504 GCA_903798375.1 Fraxinus sp. D2006-0159 | reverse complement strand
TTCACAAATCACAATACTAAATTTGGAATTCACAAATCAATTTGTAAAAATATACTAAAAGTTTAAAAATCTGAAATTAAAAATTCAAATTTGCCATGTTTGAGTCAAATTATTGTAGAATGAGAATGAAAAATATAGTTGTTATTGAGGTCCACACAAGAGATAGAAAAATTGAATTTAAATATTAATGTGATAGACAATGATCATATTTTTCATTTTAATGAGATAATAATTTGGCTCAAACAGGGCCTTAGAGGAATAAAATGAAAACGGGCAAATGAAAAGAAACAGAAAAATCTGAAACGACACCGTAACAGTTGGCGATAGGAATGAGGTCCACACAAGAGATAGAAAAATTGAATTTAAATATTAATGTGATAGACAATGATCATATTTTTCATTTTAATGAGATAATAATTTGGCTCAAACAGGGCCTTAGAGGAATAAAATGAAAACGGGCAAATGAAAAGAAACAGAAAAATCTGAAACGACACCGTAATAGTTGACGATAGGAAATTTTGACACGTGTACGATAAAAGTGACTATTTTAATATTACAAATAAATTAAAAAAAACTCATTTTTTAACCATACATCCTCCAAAAATATTATTCCAAAAATTATAATATCAAATAATGGGAGCCAAACGGCGATTAAGAACTTTTTCGTTGGACTTGTGACTGGAGTACCATGAGAATTTTCGTGCTACGATACCTTGCCCAAATCAAAATGTTCAGATGTGAAAAAAAAGCTCACGTAGGAAAAAATTTCAAATATGAGAACATATTGCACGTGCGATTTTAAAGTTATTTTTAATGAGAACATATTACATAAATACAGCTTTAAATTTAAAGTTATTTTTTGATTAATTTCTATAGAATTTATGATTATATCTAACTAGGTGCAATGGTTAATCTAGTTTGTGTCCAAGTTGACATAACAATATCACTTATAAAGAGTTTTATTTAACGTTTTCAGCGTATCCGTGATTGTTCATTATAATATTGAGCGAGCACTACTATTAAAAAAATAAAAAAATACGTAAATGACCATACCGTTTCGATATTCTAATAAACTTATTTGACCATTTCTAAAATTAATCCATAAATTTAATTTATCTATAAATATTTAAAATAAGAACTATGATAAATTGTAGGATTTGTAATTTATATTGCACTGCAGTCTTTAAGTTGAATTTATCTAGATGTACATAAATATGCACACAAGGAATGACATAATGTGAGTGGGGTGGGCCCCACGTTACTGTAGCGCGAGCCCCACCCCATTCACATTATGTAACCCCCTATGTGTATAATTATGTACACATAGCAAGTCTCATTTTTTTTTTTGAAAAGTGTTTAACAACTTTACTGATGTCATCATGATAAAAACTTCGTATGTATATAATTCTCGTCACATTTGAAAGATTTTATCTTGTCACGATAGGAGGAGATCAATTTCATGTTACTTCATCGACATTGAGATAATGGGATGATTGGAATCGCTCCGTCTGTTGAATAAAAGCCCACATTGCAGAACCATATTTAAGATTCTCTTGTTCATCAACAGTGAAAAATTTTATTTTGTCCACTGAAAGAAGGAGATCACATCTGATAATATCTATTTTCTTCTCAAAATAAATGAAGAGTTCATCTTTTGGATTATTTGTTAGACAATTACAATCTCCGTACCGTACTTGTGTATAATTTTACTAAAAATTAATAACTTACGTAGTTTTTTTAGTTCTTTCTTGTCCTTTTTTCATACGGCATCTGGAAAAGGAAATTACAAATAATGAAAATTCAACCATTCTGATTCTGGCGTTCTTGTTCTTAGGTCTATAATGACATGCAGACAACAAGAAGTCAAATAATAATGGTCCAATCATATTTGACTGTCACCTACGTAGAAACACCACAAAAAGGCGTGTAAGGAGCAGGCGCCAGCCAACCAAAATATAAGGTTGAGGTTCCTCCTACGTAAACTTATTGCTGTCTATTTGGACCATTTTATATCACTTCTCCTTCGTTTTTGCTTCCTACGACCTTTATCCTGACCCCACCGTCGGATTGGGAAGTGACACAGAGCGTTCAAGTCCTCGAGAGAATGGGGATTGCCACTTGGCCCTACTTGATATGCGTCAATCTCTCCAAATATAAATATGTTTAGTCAAATTCAATCCAATCATATTTTAAGCTAGCAGCCAAAGAAAATAATTATTATATTTTTTTCTGAATTGGTTAGATTTCACTTTTCACCTTCATGTAGCAGTAAGAACGTTCACCCACACGTACTGTAGACCATGACTGGATTATGCAGGTTACAAATTACAGTAGACAGGAAGGTGTAAAGAAAGCAACTACGAAATCTGCCACATTAGATAATAAGCATGCTTCACTTACAGAAGCATGGTTCACAATAGAAAACCAGATACTCACAGTGCAGGTGGGGTGGGTGATTTTTTTCATTTTTTATTCCGGCGGACCCACACATGTGAGTGGGTGTAATACTTCTGACAATTTTTTTTCCGTACATATGGTTTAATCCTATAAATCTAACACATAGATTAGTAGAGTACCATCCAATTTCAATAAAACACGCATCTTCCAGGTAGGTAGGTACTTAACCAAAAATCAAATACAAATTCTTGATTTCACAATTATCATAATTCAAATGAAAGAAAAGAGTAAGTTGCTACCTTTTTAACAGCAAGCAGGAATAGAAAACTATACAGCAATTCATATTACAAAAAAAGTGTACTGCTCCAATATTCTTAAATTTCCTCTACAGGTTCACCCTTCAAGCATGTTTATGCCAGGAAATTCGTCGATGCAACTCAACTTCTCTAGAATTAGCCTTTCTTGCTTGGCATCTGTACCATTTCAGTTAAGAATTACAAAAGATCCACTCAAAACATTTTGTTCTGTTATGCATCTCGATGCAACGAAATCTTAAAGAGTTGTTTTTTAATATGCTGGAGTCAAGTTCTAAAATTACAGTTCTGGAATGAGCATGTTATAATGCCTCCCACTCTAACGAAAATATTAGACAGATTCACAATAAAAAAATTTGGCATTTGTTTATTGCAGCATCACATTCTACAGGGATTTTGTACATGTATTTGAATTATGAAAATATGGTGTAAGGATACATTCTTCATCAGGGTTTTCTGTAAAATTGGAGTGCAACGCATTCCCAACACTATCAACAATAGCTGAAATCGTCATGGATGATTCAATGCATAATATGGCAGTGACTGCATCTAGCTGAGTAACCTCATTTCTAAACATCAACCTTGCATGCGCTGTGTCACATTGGCAAGTTAGCTAAATGGAGGCAAAACATAGGAAAGTCATGCTATGTGGAGAATTGTACCTTGAGCAAGTCGTATCAAACTTTCCAGCATGCGCACAGTTGTTCTTGCTGTGATACTATGTGTTAAATACATAATTAAAAGAGAAGGAGAAAATCAGAATGCTATAAAATAAGCTAGTTAAGTTTAGGTAAACCTGCATTATGAGTAGCAGATCTTCTTTGGAGTTGATAATAGCTAGAAATAACCTTTTCAGCGTCCTTTGTAAGGACTGGTCTAAAATATCCCTTCACAAAGTGTATGTACCTGCAAGTAAGCATCCTATATGATCTACTTTTCAAAAATCTCATTTTAAATATACTGGTGAGACAATTGAAGATACTAGCCATATTTTATAAGCTTTTTCAGTTCATACTTTATAGATGCCTTCCCCACTGAAATTAAAAATACAGAATAGATAAACTACGGGAGGTGACTCAATCAAAAATTTGTATTATTTTTACTAATGCATTCCCCACAAAAATACAAAATGATTAAACAGGCTCTATAGTGATCCAATGCTCCCTCCACTACTAAAAGAAGTCTTTGATTATCCAAAGTCCATTGACAAAGCTTTGAAATCATCATACCCATTGCTTTAATTTGCATAAAAGAAATTGAATAGATGAGAAACTTCACTATGAGTACTATAATTTATATGCTTTTTCTCGGAAATGCTACATAAAAAAACATAAAATTAATGGTTTGAGATGCAATTTGATTGCGACCATTGGAGGGGTCACTTTTCTTGGGATTGAAGGAGTACGGTAAATGATATGGTACAAATTTACATGAACAAAGTAAATCCAGGATGTTAAATACATATGGTAATCTATAACATTCTGTTCAAGCTGAACTAGCTATATATCATAGCCATTCAAGAGTAACAGATAGTTAATATGAAGAGCCAAAGAGGAATGTGTTAGCCTGAATGTTGAGGTGTTTCCAAGAATCTTACCTTCTAAGCAGGGGAAGAGGCCAACTATTTGATAGATTTTCATCAGAGTTGCCTTTACCTGGTTCTGCTTGCTAACCAATGCAACAAAGACACGAAATTCAGATCAATCCATTAAATGCTTCATGGCACAAGGGTAAGCCATTAAGTTTGATCTTGGAATTATTACCTCGGAAAGAATGTGCGACGAAACAACTACATCCCACTCCGGATTCTTTGTGTCTAACAGGACTAATACTATATCAAATCTGCTTAACAAAGGTCCAGAAAGTGTGGTGTTGACAGATAGAGCTAGCTTTAATTAAGAAATAAAACAGTATAAACTACTCATTGAGAAATCAAAAGGCCGGTGCTTCAAACAAAAACTATGTCTTTCCGACTACCTAAAAAAATATCAAGTTCCATTAACAGAAAGGATACATTGATCAGGATCATAGTGTCCCTTTGGATTTGTTGCGCCAAAAACAATTGTCCTTGTGCTGAGCGTCGTTACAAGACCAGCCTGAAGTTTTAATTTATTTGAACAGTTATTTCAAATTATTGGCAGACAGAAATATAAATAAAATGTATAAAACCACGAAAAAATTAGTTTAATTTTTTCTAACAACCTAAAATAGAGAAGCATCCAGAGCCAGGAAAGTACTTTTGCCATTGTACAGCTCAATAGTCACAGAATATTAGGCTCTCATATATGCTTTGAAAAGATTTGAGCAGAAAATTAGGAGTAGAGAGTAGACACTGTACAAGGCTCTCATGATTATGAGGTCTCTAGATGATTGGATAGCATAGCCTCGCACTGCAAGTAAGGGGCATTTTCATGACTCAAACCCATGATCTCTACTCTCTGCTACTCGGTATATGAAAATTATAAATATTCTATGTCATAAATTAAGTTGCATGTCTGATATTTCATATTCATATACATAATGTAAACTAAAAAATGAGACGAACCTTCTGCTACAGAAAGAATACAAGAAACGAGATATTGTCCTAGAAAGCATTATGCTACAGCTGTTACAGAAATTGTCAAAATACCTTGGCTACACTTATTGTTTGCTGCTCCATAGCCTCATGAATGGTTGCCCTATCATGTTCCCTCATGCTATCAAACAAAAAAGTAAGTGTTGTAACTATAAAATGCTAAAACAAAAAGAAAGTTACATTAGTTAAAATGTAGCACTACACGAACTGCTTATCATTCAAGCATCCCTTATGAAACAACAAAGACGGTATTTTTCATTGTAAAAGAGGTGAAGTGCGAACGGGATGTGAATATTTGTTAGCAATAACATTAACGAAAAACAAAATGTAAAACAATAATAGATTATTGGACGCCTTCCCCTTTTTGTTCGTTGAATGAGAATTTGGGGATGTGTTTATATAACTACCATTATTTATTATGGCAGATCTGATCAAGGACTTCCATGTATAGTTAAGCAACCTGTGATTAAAGATGCCATCTGACATTGTAAAGCTATATCTTCAAAATATTTATCTGCAAGTGCAAAACATTATCTTTTGCTGGTTTCTTTCTTTCAGGACACTAACGTGATGATGTCACTCAGAGGTGGTACCTGTCGAACTCGTCTATGCAACAAAGGCCACCATCTGCCAATACAAGAGCCCCAGCTTCTAACATCCATTCCCCTGAAATTTTTTCTAATGTGTTATAACAAAAAAATATGTATACATACATACAAATTTTGTTAAGGCCAAAACTGCTGAGATGCCAAAATTATCTGCTCAAAGAAATGGCAAGAATCTATTCTGGGAGGCACTGTATGGATCTAAATGAAACTCAAAGAAAAAACAGATAGCTGGTAAAGTTAATAATACCTCCATCCTTGACTGCGGTAACAGTCAATCCAGCACTAGTACTTCCTAATCCAGTTGTAATAACGGATCTGTTGCTCAATTTAGCAGCGAACTTCAAGAACTGAGACTTTCCAGTTCCTGGTAAAACCAAATTTACTATACATTTTCAGAAGTTGTTGATGAAAACCTAGCTTTGAGAACCATGCATCTAAAATTCTGAAAAGAATTAATATTGCTACAAGAGTCCATGAGTCCTGAAAGGACAATTCAGACATGGGGGTAAAAAAAACCTTGCACGGCAGTCTGCAGTTAAATCAGATCAGCAGCTATGTCATCACGAAAGAGGCAATGGTACATAAATTAAATGTTTACCAGGATCTCCAACCAGAAGCAAGTGAGACTCCCCACGAATTTTTGTCCCAGAAGCGTCAACATGTTGGACCCCACCAATAAGTGTTAGGGCAACTACATGAAATAGAACTTCATGTTGAATCACCATAATCCTAAGATTGCCAAACTTTTTCAACCGTTAAATAACAGATTTCGGTGGGAAATACCTGCAAGCTTTACAGTGAAGAGTCCAAACACCTGTGGACAGATACCTCGTAGAATGGCATTCCTGCCTAAAACATTTTGAGATGAAATAGGCATATAGGACCCAGAAATCAAGTATACAGCATATATTATCAATATCTTTTACCTTTCAGTGGGGCATCTTTAAATTCCGACCAAAACTGCTTGAATTTTAAAATAACATCGTCAGGGATATCGATACCTGACTTTAGCTCATTCATCCTCCTAAAGACAAAAGTAATCAAGGTAGAAATACTTAGACAATGAGAGGCAGTTCCATTTGTCAAACTACGTAATTATCACCTTCATAACTATATATTTTTGCAACCAGTTGTAAAGGCATCATAATGTGCTGTAAGGTTTCTGCAAGCTATAAGAATTTAGTCCTCAATTTACCTTACTCAATTGCATATGTATAATATCACGTGAAAAATAAGTAAAGCATAGGAGAAAATAAAAGAAACTACGCTGTTTACCTTATATGGTTAGCAATTAATACAGGATCAAGGTCACAGCGCACGCCCTTCATATCAGAGGACCATTTTGCTGTCAGAACCCCAGTAACTATCACATCATCTGAAAGATAAGGCAGAAAAATAAGTATGCATCAATATAAGTAGCATTGTGGAATGAAACTGAAGGCACCTAAAAAAGCACAAAATACAAGAAACTAAGCATTTTTTTGGCCACGTTAAATTATAATTCATCTTACTCTCTTTTTTTATCAACCACATATCCTCCAATAAAATAATATTACACGTAAACCCAAAATTTTTCCTCATTTTTAACCACACATTCTCAAAAAAATTATCAAAATCAAATTCTCATTATAATGAGAAATAATTGGGGCCAAACGGGCGCTAAACCATTTCTCTGTGTGAGAGAAAAAGAGAGAAGCAATTCACTTGGCTTTGCATGGCAGCTCTATTGCACGGACACTTCTACTAGATGGACACTCTATTATCATTTTTCTTTGTTTATCAGAAATATTATATTTAAAAACAAGTATAAAACTAAATTTATACAGTAAAAATGAAGAATTTTAACGAATTTAATTAACGTGTCGACGATGTATCATGTCAATATTTTTTATAAAAATCACGTGTCGGAGCATCATAGCATGCTAGTAATAACTACAAAAAGGGACTGAGTTTCTCTACAGCTTTATAACATCCAAATTAATATTTATCAAGTAGTTATGCATCTATTCCTACTAGCATTCGCCAGACACAGCAAGCACAAATTACATTTTGCCCTTTTGGATAATCTGGAGAAGATCACCCCACCTTATAATTTCATTGCTTGCTGTTGAATTTGAAAGTAATTAAGCTACAAACTGAGGACTCTGCACTAGGTCTCAAAAACATACTTGTAGTGATGGGATAACTTCCTTAGCAATATGCAAATATTGAAATATCCCAAGAAGGCAAGTAAAAAAGATAAGCTCATCGTAATGTGTACCTCCAGCTTTAACTATGTCCACGAGATCATCCTTCAGAATAACAGGAATTGAACGAGGGATAGCTCCAACGCCCAAAACCTGAGTACTTTCTTGGATTTTAATTTCCTGATAATCATGACATAGTTTGGTGTCTTCTACAATATGGAAACGTGTGCTTTCACAATTCTACATGAAACAAGATCAAGATCACAAGAACTTAAGAAAACTTTCAAATCTAAAATACATGCAAAATTAAATCATATTTTAAGTGCCTGGGATCAAGCAGTAAAGCTGAACTGGTTCGCAGTCTTTACAAGCTAGGGTCAAGCAAGGCTAAAAACAAGTTCAACCTTTTCCGAGCCTGATCCAGCTTAAATATTCAAACAAGCAAGGTCAAGCTTCATGAAGGTTAGCTTGTACGCTTGTTAGCTTGAATTGGTCCAGTTCTGAACATGTGGACAATAAAACAGACCTGAGAGGGGCAAAATGTCGGCTTGGGTATGGAATTTCTAGTTTCGACTTCTGGGTGAACATTGAACCTGCATGCAAATTTTTCATTTTAGCAGATGATCAGTTTAAAGAATAATGTCATCAGGCATTAACGGAGTGGCTGCCATGGACCAGGGCACCACTGAATTTTTTTTTTATTTTTTGATAACCGTAAATGTTCGGGCAGCTTGCGTGCATCTCGACTAATCCCACAAGCCCTGAAGTTTACGACCGGATACTCATCTCAGTGGCCCTGAGGGGACTCGAACTGGTAACTGACTTGTGGAGCGGATGCACTACCATGAATCAGTGGATCGTGATGAATTTATAATCGGAAGAAGTGATCAGCTTTGGATACTAAAAGAATCCTTGCATAAAGCTATCGTGCTTGCAGATTCTTTGCTTGCTACAGTCTCAATTTTTTTTCAACTAATAGCAGCATATTGTACTTAAGTCACTTCATTTTTCATGTATCCCTGATTTTTCAAATTTATGCCCAGGATAAAAGACAAGCCTATTATGATATATAGTTTGATAGTAGCTAAAAAATTTCGAAGAAAACAAGTTGCAAATGTAGTGAAAGGAAAATGTTAGAACATATGAGCAGACAACTCGGACCTGTGTTTACATAATCGACACTCATAAATCTTCTCTCCTTCAATCATCTTGACTGCTCCTGACCTGATTACTGTCCCTTTGAGGGTGAGAAGAATCCCACGGTGCTTCACTCTCACACGTCCAATACTCGGAAATGTTTCTAAAACATTCACAGAAGATTAATACATCCATCAATTTTTTTAATTTTTTTTAATTTTTTGTCACATGTATCAATTTAAACATAAAGAGAATCCCCAAAAGAATAGCCCAGAAAATCTAACATATTTAAGCATAGAATCAAAAGAAACTAACCAGGGCATTCGAGAGGAGAACCACAGACATTAACACGAACGTGTACATATTCCTTCACAATTGCATTTTCAAATTTTTTGAAATCCTCGAACATCACTTTCTACGCATTCCAACAATACATCACATATACACAATCTAATAAAAAAAGCATATATACAGATACTTCTATTCCGACCAACATTGTGTGGACCAAAACAATTACTGGACATATGAAGTAAGATTGAAATAAAACCTGAGCCCAAATCGCGGATTCGTCGAAAAGTGATAAATATTCAATGGACTGTGAGAAAATGAGGTTTGCGAGATGCGGGTTCTCATCCATTAACTCTGCAAAACTGTTGAAAAATGAAATTTTTTACTATGGATCTATCAATTCGAGTATCAAAATTACTTACTCAATATGTATAGGATAGTGAATTCGAGGGTCAGGAGAGAGGATTATGGACTCCAGCTGCTTCGAGTGATACTTTATCAAGAACCCGGCCAGTGCTTTTCTAGGCCCACTTTTATCCTCCATCACAATCGGTGAGCGCCAGGGAGAGGGAAGGCGTTGGAAGAAGAATGAAAGAGTGGAGGCGCGTTTGGGCGGGAACGAATATATACATATCAGGGTAATTTCACCGGCGGTCATTGTACTTCCACCCTAGTTTTAATTGGGTCATTATGCTTTAGTTTGTGGCGATTAAGTTATTATACTTTAAGGATCCGTTTGTTTGCAATAATGGAATTTGAGTGGAAAGAAGATGAATTTTAAGGAATTGAATTGCCTAGAACTTGATTTAATGGGAATTGTCAATTAATTATGTTTGACTGGTATAATTTTTCACTTGAAAAATATTTAAATTTTGGATATTTTGATATTCGTTTGGCCTTGTTTTCCATGGAAATTATCCATTAAAAGGATAGAATTTGTTACAATTGACGATATAATTTGTTTCCATTACCAAAAAACAAAAAATTGTAAGCATGTGTGTGAAAGATGGAAAATCAATTCTTTGGCAAATTTGTGCAATCAAAGATGCAAAAATGTGAAAAATGGAATTTAATTTTCATCTTNAAGCATGTGTGTGAAAGATGGAAAATCAATTCTTTGGAAAATTTGTGCAATCAAAGATGCAAAAATGTGAAAAATGGAATTTAATTTTCATCTTCCATGGAATTGAAGTGCAATCAAACATAGCCTAATATTGTCTAAACTTGAATCTCTATTAGCCTGTTTGAGCCTCATTTTTCGTGTAGAATGCATTTTGAAGTAACTGATCGATGGAAAATGTGTAATTAAAAAATAAGGAGAAGTTTTGAGTTTACGTGTGATTTTATTTTATTAAAAAATGTGGTTGAAAAGAAGAAATATAAAAAAAATAAAAGTGATGCCATACGACAGAATCTTTGAGTTCAATACTTTGTATTTGTAATTTTCATCCCCAGGCATAAAATTTGTCAACAATGACCACTTGGCATTCAGACCAAAGCGTTACATAGCCTTGGTTTTGTAAAAACGAAAACAAGAAAATATAATGCTTATTCAATAGCATTAAATTGGCTTCATTCAAGAGTCACGAGAGTGACATGGAGAAAAGGGCCAGTTCTTAGAATTTTCAGACTTCATATGCAGATTCTGTGGATCTAAAATCCAAGTCCTTGAACCCTTAAATCCAAGCACCTCTTGCATCAGAATTCAACAGTTTCTGTATGCATGGCTTCATCCGTGTCACAATGTGAAGAGAAAAAAACGATGTTTGAAACTTGTGGGTCATTATTTGATTCAGAAATACTTGATTTGGTTCCGTGCAATGGAGTTCACTTGACGTGGAAGGACCTTTGGGTCACAATTTCGACCCGAAAAGATGGCACAAAATCAATACTTGAAGGGCTAACTGGCTATGCTTGCCCTGGTGAGGTTTTGGCAATTATGGGTCCTTCTGGTTGTGGCAAGTCCACTCTTCTTGATGCTTTGGCTGGTAAATGTTTTTGTTCTCTTCTTTCTAAATCCTGCTATTGAAATGGCTTGTGCTCAAGCATGTCTGCAAAGAGTTTATAAACGGTTTAAATTATAAATAAATAGAAATAAATGGTGGATAGGTGGGCAGTACTCGTGCGTCCCTCAAAATGTGTAGATAAAAAAGGTGGTTTGAGTGCAGTCCGTCTTATTATTATATTTATGCAATGTGTTCCATCTCTTTGTAATCTTGTTTGAAAAGGGTAAGATTATTGTGTGCAGGATTAAGACTCTAATTCCTACTGTATATTTCTTTCATTTTTGGGAATGAATTCTCTCGTGCTGAATACTGTGGCACCGATTTCAGGGAGATTAAATTCAAGAACAAGACAGAAAGGAGAAATCCTGATAAATGGTCGGAAACAGAAGCTGGCATATGGAACTTCAGTATGAGCTATTCCAGCACTCATTTGATTACATGTTAATCTATTTTATTGAAACGTCCAAGCATTTGTTCTTCAATCGTTCTACTAACATAAATCTATTATTCGTGATTATTCATGTTGAGTGTCCCAATAAAATGAAACATAGATGTCTTGAAATGTCCGCATTTTCTTGTTTTCTATTTAGGCCTATGTAACACAGGAGGACACCCTAACATGGACGTTAACAGTTAGAGAAGCCATATACTATTCTGCTCAGCTTCAATTGCCAATTACTATGTCACAAACAGAGAAAAGGGAGATTGCAGAGAGGTCCATAAGGGAGATGGGGTTGCTTGATTCTATAGATACTACAATTGGAGGGTTGGGATGCAAAGGCCTTAGTAGCGGGCAGAAGAGAAGAGTGGGCATTTGCATAGAACTTCTAAGGCGACCGAAGCTTCTTTTTCTTGATGAACCAACAAGTGGACTTGATAGTGCAGCTTCTTACTTTGTCATGAACAGAATAGTCAAACTTTCCCGGGAACATGGAATGACCATTATAGCATCCATCCATCAACCTATTAGTGAAGTGTTTGCGCTTCTTCACAATCTTTGCCTCCTCTCCGAGGGTAGAACAATATATTTTGGTCCCTCCTATGCAGCAAATGAGGTGAGTTTAAAATGCTTATATTATCTTATGGGAGTAGTAGATAGAAAAGACGGGATGGTTTGTGACTACTGACTCTGTTTTGATTCAAATTAGTTTTTTGCCATGAATGGTTTTACATGTCCAGCTCTCCAGAATCCCGCGGATCACTATCTTAGAATGATCAATACTGATTTTGATGAGGTGTGTGAATGTACTTCATGCTTACTCAGAGAAGATTTCCGTGTCTTATCCATTGAACTTTCGATTGAAGTTTTTATGCTTTTATTAGGATATTGAACTGGGCCCTGTCAGAAAAATGACTACTGAGGAAGTAATTAATCTGCTTGTAAGATCTTATAGGTCATCAGGCATTTGTGAGGAGACAGAAAGACGGGTTGCTGAGTTACATAGACTTGTAAGAAACTGAAGTATTTCTTGTAACACAGAAATCAAAATGATATCTTGTAGATATTCCTTAAATGTGTTTTTTTGTACTCTAGGAAGGAGGGCAATTGGAGAAGGGGAACCAAACTAACTTATTAACACAATGCCTCGTTCTCACAGAACGATCATTTATAAATATGTACCGTGACCAAGGCTACTACTGGTTACGGCTGTGCATGTACATTGCATTATGTTTAGGTCTTGGAACCGTGTTTTATGAAGTAGGGAGTAGCTACAACTCCATTCATGTGAGTTGAACTAGTGAAATTCTTATCAAGAGTTCTTTTTACTGATTATAATATAATCTCAGAAGTATTTTCTGTATTTTCAATGATTCAGGCCAGAGGTTCATTGCTCATGTTTGTAGCTTCACTGTTGACTATCATGGCAATTGGTGGCTTCCCTTCATTTGTTGAAGACTTGAAGGTGAGTTTAGTACCTGTTAAATCAACCAATATATCACCACTTCAATTTTTCCATCATATTTCTTGCTCACATCACAGGTTTTTCGATGTGAGAGATTAAACGGGCATTACGATGCTGCAGCATTTGTAGTTGGAAATACAATCTCTTCAACGCCGTTTTTACTACTCATCTCTACAGTTCCTGGTGCAATTACTTACTATCTTGTCGGCCTTCATCCAGGATACATACAATTTTTGTACTTCATACTAGTCCTTTTTACATGTATGATGTTAGTCGAGAGCCTAATGATGATCGTGGCAAGTATCATGCCAAACTTCCTTCTGGGGCTGATTGTTGGAGCTGGTATTCAAGGGTTAATGATGTTAAGTGGTGGATTCTTTCAATTGCCGAAGGATCTCCCCAAACTGTTCTGGAAATATCCGCTTTATTACATCGCGTTCCATAAGTACGCGTACCAAGGATTGTATAAGAATGAATTTGAAGGCCTAAGATTTCCTAATGATCAGTTAGAAGGGGCTTATACTATTGATGGGGAAACCATTTTGAGGGATATTTGGCAGGTTGAAATGGGGTACTCTAAATGGATTGATCTTTCCATTTTATTTGGGATGGTAGTTTTTTACAGGCTCATATTTCTTGCCACTGTCAAGATTGGTGAAAAAAGAGTGAAAAGTTAGAAAAAAAAATACTGAGAAACAAAGGCAGGTGTTAGGGAATTATGCCTCTACAGATCAGACTTCCCAATGGAGCAATTTGGGATTCATTATTGTTAAATATTGCTGGATTTGGTAAATACCAAGTCTTTAGGAATTAAATTTGCAATTTCTTGTTCTACTTCCCTCTTACGTTGTATTTTCTCTGTTTAAGTGTTCTTCGATTGACGTTGATTGGCCTTACATAATGTACATTTTGGGAAATAATAATATTATTTGCAGTTATTCACTATTGTAATCGTCATGCATCACATTACTAACCGCTACATGTATGTTATGTATGACGACTACAATAGTGAACGACTGCAAATAGAATTACTCTTTCGGAAAACGACACAACCCATTCATGCTTCCAACAAACCATTATATTTTGTCTAAAAAAATGCAAAAACATAACTGCTTAACATTTGTAAATAGGAAGCAAATTACCGCACCTCTAGTTTTCCGTTTATAATACAATTGTGTCGAATGTGGACAAATTGTGCCTTTGAAATTAAATGGCAAAAGGGCAAGACAGTTTTTGTCATCAAGAAATATATTAATATAGATATAATATACTAAT
The DNA here is from genome assembly GCA_903798375.1 of Fraxinus sp. D2006-0159. Classification (NCBI taxonomy): domain Eukaryota; kingdom Viridiplantae; phylum Streptophyta; class Magnoliopsida; order Lamiales; family Oleaceae; genus Fraxinus; species Fraxinus sp. D2006-0159. Next base: position 9,814 of record CAIGRQ010034540.1, on the reverse strand, counting down.
TAAATATTCTTACATGTGCTTACGATAAAACAACAAAGAAAAGAAACCATAAAAATAAAATGTACAAGGCAATATATTGCCATAATTAGTCTTGATTTCCTTGTCTACACTTTCCCATCTATGGAGATTTCTGCAACCTGTTGAGTACTAGTTGAAGGTAAAATCTCGATCTGAAATCTGAATGAATAAATCCATGTTTGGTACACATCAAAATTTTCATTTTCATTCCTCCTATTTGATTTATGTTTTTATTTTTTATTAAACGAGTTCATAAGGTAGTAGCTAAAAAACTGTCAGGAGCAGGGAGTGGGCAATGGATAGGGTAGGGTTGAGTTTGGCCCAAAACCGACCCGACCTGATATACCCGATTTTGGGCTCTTTTTCTAACCGAACCGACCCAACGCCCATCCTAAACCAACCCGACGAGTCGGGTCACCCCTTTTTGGGATAAATTACCGATAAGCAGTTGGGCAAGTTGGGTTGAGTGAATAATTTTGCCATGTGAAATATAAATAATGTAGAGGTAATGGATTTCCAAGTCATTGGCAGAATATGGTGATACAGTAAAAGATTTTCCAAGTCTTTCAGGGTAATACACAAAAAGCTTCGAATTACTCACTTAGCCCAACTTGTCCAAAGCCCTATTCTAGAATCTGGACGCCTTCAAACGAATCAAGGGTTTACCTGTGAGGGTCGTACGACGGCAGCAATGGAGGAAACGGTGGCGACGGACAACGAAACCACTCAGCCTCTAAGCTCAAGAGCTCCACACATTAAAAAGAGAGCACTCAATAACAAATCTCTCTCAATATCTTTCAACGAGAAAGACCTAAAACACTCTTATTTGCTTTGATTTCCTGTATATACAGGGATTTTGTAATTGATTTTCACAAGAGAAAGAAGAAGAGGAGAAAAGAGGCATTACATAAACAAGAATTAGCCATATGCATAAAAAGCATTGAGGTCGGTTTTGGGGCCAAACCCGATCCGACCCAAATTTATCCCTAAATTGACCTAACTCAACCCGTTTCAAGTTGAATCGATTTTTCATGTTGCGGTTTTAACGCCCAGCCCTAGTCAGGAGGATCGTTTGACTTCATTATTCTCCATCAAATTATAATTTATTTTTCTCTTTTTTTTATCAATTATACATTCTTTAATAAAATAATATTACACGTAAATTTAAAAAAAATCTTTTTTTTTTAATCACTCATTTTTCAAAAAATTAATATTTCTCTAAATATATCGTGAAATAATGAGGACTAAGCTGTAAATAAAGTACAGCTTTACTTACCTCTAATGCTGCCCAGTGCAGTCATCATATGCTGCTATACAAGTACGTGTAGGTTTATTATAGTATAGCACATGAAAACCTAACACGTATACTCATGAATTGATTTTGTAAACTCAGTGCTACGAATATCGCGAATCTCACCTAGGCTACATAATACCCTTTCCATGATTCAGCAAATCCTATCATCATTTTAAGGGATTATCACCGCCTAGAAAAGTGATATTCTGAGGAATAATATTATTCCAGGTGATCTTTAAAAATTGTGTGGATATATGTTCTCATCATCTCTCCGATGCTTAAATAAGAAAAATAATATGAAAAAAATATACACTGTAAATTATGTGTAGAACGTACCTTATAATGGACGAGAGTGATCAGTGATGTATTTATAAAGGGGGTGGTGGTCTCCTAATGGGACTACAATGGTGAGACCCTTCTGAGACCCAACCCGAGGAGGCTAAGGCATCTGGGGCAAAACGAGGGGAATAATGCTCGGTCTTATGTGCTCGGGTCGGGCACATAAACTGGTATAATCAATTATAATTATAAAATTGATACAAAAGTACATCGCAATTTGAAACTATGCCTAAATGCCATAAATGAGAAACTTTCATGTGACGTAGAAAATTTGACGATTTATAGAGATTAAAATATTTGACTTTGCAACTAAAATAGGAGTCTGAAGATTGATTAGGTAATTTTTATAGGTTAATGACCAATTTCCGATAGATAAAGTTGTGACAATGGGCCGAATCAAGCTCGGCTTGGACCGAGTTCGTAAGCTCACAAGTCGAACCGAACCCATGAGCTCGTGTTTTTTAAACTTTTTTTTTCAAAATTATCCCCATTAATTATTTTTATGTTTGCCAAGTTGCATTTCCTCACATTTTCCCCGTACGAAAAGTGGCTTTACATATTATACAAAACGACAACGGATAACCCCACTCCACTCTCATCCTCCTCACTCCAAAGGTTCCAAACCCGTCCGTAGACTCCTTTCTCCAGACGTCTATTTACATTGTACTTACATGTGTCAACACTGGATAATTTCTCTATTTCTCCGGTATCCAAATCAGACGAGCGGCGAACACTGAGATGTTTGCGGGTCCCACATCGCCGGGACCAGGAACTTCCGGCCGTTCACCCCGTGCGCATTGTAACTGGATCCAGTATTCTTATCCGTCAACAATTTACCGGCGTAACCCGGGTAAGCGCCCGACCCGAACACGCCCGTGCAAGCAGTAACAGCCTCCAATGGTGCCGTAGCCGGGCCCTGAAAATACCCGTTGTTAAACGGGTTCGTTACTGTTCCCGCCAAAACCGTGGCCAGATTGATAATCATCCCGTCAACTCCAACGTCACCGTTAGGTGCCAGTAAAGGTGGTGACTGCGGCCCGTAAACGGGCTGGTGGAAAGGCCAGGCGCAGTAACCCGGGCACTGAGTCTCCGCGTTTCCCACCCAAGCGTAAGCAAACCGAGCCGGGCCCCGGGTTGACCCGTGGCTACCACATCTATTCATGCAAAACCCATTAACGGCGACATCTTTTGCCGTCAAAACAACGTTAATCGACCCTCTTAAGTGCCCACCTTTGGATGCCAAGTAAATTAAATGAGAATTCTTGAGTGATTTTCCAAGAGAGTGATTTTCGTCAAGGATTTGTTTTCCTACGACGAGTGTAGATGAACCACCTCCCTTGTACTTCTCAGTAGTCTTCCACCAGGAAGAAACAGAGGGTATTGGGGGTTTGGGAGAGTTTAGAGACAGCAGAAAATCGACGATTATGGAGCGTTGGATCGGAGTGAACTTCCCGTACCAGATGAGATTAACGGTTATGGAGCCTTTTAACAAGTCCCCGTTGTGGTATTTCAATAAAAGGGGCTGTTGCTGTACCAAAGTTGCCATAGAACAAGAGGTGAACAGGAAGAAGAAGAGGAGTAAAAACATAGAACTGGCAGTGGCAGAACAGTAATTTGAAGCCATTATTTCTTGAAAGCTTGAAGTGAAAGCTTGAGATCAAGGGGAGAAAGGGTGGTATTTATATTGGGGGAATGGAAGGGAAAGGGGAGAACAGCTGTCAGGATCGGAGTGTCAACATCTAAGTTGCCACGTGGGGATATATGATTGGGAGGAGTATGTGAGGTATTGCCAGGCTGGAAGGTTCTTTGGGTGACGTGGGTGGTCTATAGTGGAAGTCGACTGCGACGTGGTAGTATGGCAATGCACGTAATGTAGACTTGTCTGTAGTCTGTATTTTGGATTTTGTGAATAGAGCCTAGGGATATTCATTACTCTATTTATATACACGCTGGTTTTACGTACCACATTTTTCTCATTTGGGTCCGTTTGATTGCGTGAAAAATGAATGGATTTTTTTTTTTTTCAAGAAATTAAATTATTTAAAAATTATTTTATTGATAATTGTAATTAATTGTGTTTGATTGGTATAATTTTCCACCTGATTCGTTTGACATTATTTTTCATGAAAATTATCGATTAAAGGGATAAAATTTCTTACAATTGAGGATAGAATTTGACTTTGTTTTTTATGAAAATTGTCAATATAAAGGATAATATCTTTTACAACTGTGATAGATTTTGTATCGATTGTCAAGAAAAATAAATAATAATAATAATTTAAAGTAACATGGAAAACATTTTCCCACCTTTTCAAATTGGTGAAAATGTGCACGTGGGGGTGGGAGGAATTTATTTTCCAAGTAAAAGATTTACTACCAAACAACCATTTTCCATGGAAAATAGAAATTGTTTTCATTTTCCATGGAAAAAAGTGGCTATCAAACATTGTCTTAGTAAATTTTAATAAAAAATAATGAAATTGTGATTGAAAAGTTGTGAGACATTTGAAATATGTAGTTAAATTTATTATTTACTTTGACTTATATTAAAATTTGGATTTTAATTTCTACACATCATAGCCTTAAAATTTAAAATACATAATTTTAAATTGTATTTTTAAAAAATATGTGATTAAAAAATAAGAAAAATTTGGAACGTGTAAAATATTTTATTATATGAATGTGTGATTGAAAATGGGTATGAGAAATAAATTAAAGTAAAATGAATCAAGTTGGAGCTTAGTAATGATTAAAATTTAAATCAAAGTCAATAATTAATTGCAATAACATATTTTGCCCTTGTTTGACATCCATTTTTTTTCTCATTCTCATTCTTATTTTTTTTTTATCTTTCTTCATTTCAACCACACATTCTAATTTCTATTAATAAAATAATATTACACATAAACACAATAATTCTCCTTACTTTTTAACCACACATTCTTCCATCAATTACTATTTTAAATCAAATTCTTCTCCAAAATGAGTGTCGACACAATATACTTTATGAAATTCACAATTTTTTAATCGCATATTTTATCAAATTTTATAAAATGACTAATATTGCCCATTTATAACTACTTTTCAATATTTTATTTATAAACTATTTATATGCCCTTGATCCACATTATTTTCAAAATATATTTTTCTCTTCTTTTTAACTTCACACTATTCAATAGAATAATATTATACATAAATACAAAACATTTTCTTATTATTTAATAATATATTTTTCATTAATCTACTATTTCAAAATAAATTTTTAATCAAAAAATGGGGCTCAAAACATATTCAAAATTTGTTTCTCTGACAATGAAAGAATGGAGAATAAACATAGCAATTATGCTAGAATTACAGGGGAAAAAAAAAAAAAAAAAGACTTATATTACATGAAATAGGTATGAATGGTGGAAGAAGAAAACGATGAAAAATGGAAGACACAGAATGATATGGGCATGTCATTTATCAATATCCAGATGTGTAGAATTTCGTTAAAACCAAAATTACATGCATCAGTTTTCTTTATTATGAACATCCGTCCCCAAGACCATATTACATCTATTTTTCTTGTATTAAAAAGGTTAGTATTGTCCAGTACCTGCTATCAGGAGAAATGGCACACATAATGGAGAGTTTGGCATTGCCACCAAATGATTCTCTCAACACATGAGTTAGACAAGAATTTCTATATGGAACATCTTCGGCTCTCCCAGAATCACTTCTCTCTGCAAGGATGTTTACCAAGTTCCTGCAGCAATCAGAGAGATTTTTAGTCAATTGCGCATAAAAATATGTGAATTAATATATTTCATGTTCAACCATACACCAGTTTCTGAAGAATTGGGTCAAGACAACTCTATCATAAAAATACGATAAAAGGAATACATAAGATTATCGCAAAAACATATTGTACAACCATTTTTTATTGTCCTTTTATTGTACCAGAAGAAAGATTACATATAAACATATGCTTATGTAAACTAAATATTTTACGTGCAGCTGTATATCAGTATTTGGTAAATTGGATTAAGATATAAAAAAGAAAAAATGGAAAAAAAAAAAAACAATTATGATAAAATTAAAGGGGAAAAAAAAAAAAAAAAAGACTTATAGAACATTTACTGATATTCAGAAAGTGGGGGGTGTCCGGGTGGATGATTTTTTATTCACCTAGGACACATCCATGACCATGTGAGGTCCGTTAAACTTTTGATAAAGAAATAGTTCTGACAATCCAGTTTAATTCTGAACCTAGATGGCACATCGTTCCTCGCCGTTTGTTGACATCCAATAATATTTTTTTAATTTTGAAAATAAGTAGATAACTATGAACTTTATCTGCGAAAAGAGAAAAATAAAAACGGAGACCACTGTACCTGATCACATAATTGAGAGGGTTGGTAAAGAAAAATAAAAATGGAGACCACTGTACCTGATCACATAATTGAGAGGGTTGGTACAGAAGCAGAGGACAGGGCTAGTGAGGGACTTGTTTCGAAATTTGAGGGCATGGTTATGGGCCCACTCGAAAAGTCCAATGAGGATGACGTCATTATGGGTCCCACTTCAAAAACTCATGCTTCCTTACTTATTCATGGATCTTGCTACGTGTACCAAACCATTTACATAATGATTTACCTAAGAGACACGTGACGGCCCCCTATTGAGGGGGCGCCCTAGGTAAACTTTATGTAATTTATTAGGTACATAAAGATTAATCCCTTATTCATTGGTTTATTAATACGAGTTTACTAATTAGGGTGTGTTTGAGCCATATTATTTTAGAAAAATATATTCTAGAATTATAAATTGATGGAGAATATATGGTTGAAAAAAAAATGAAAAGTTGTTGATGTGATGGAAAACATTATTTTATTGAAGAATGTGTGATTGAAAATGAGTAGAAAAATGAAAATGAAAATTTTAATGTGGCTCAAACAGGGGCTTATACACTGAATTTGACATCTTGATGTACACAATACACCCTCTCACATAGGGGGTTCACGTTCAATAAAAAAATTGTGAACTGTCTATTCTGCGAGAGGATGTATAAAAACCTTTAATATACTCCTGCCTCATCAAACCTAATATATTTATAGCCTATTTGGTAACAATTAAAATTGAAAATATGACCGTTATTGGGTCCACACGTCTAATAAAAGTCAACAATAACGTCTAATTTTTCAATTTTAATATATACCAAACAGGCTCTTAAATAACAAGGGCCATGTTGTGATTTTCTAGATTGGACATCCCTCTTTTCGTATGTCAAATTGTTAAGGGAAAAATTCATATATCAGGTATTAAACATACACAAGTTCAATTCTCAAAGATTAAGTTTAAAATTTCAAAATTCATATACTAATTCAATATTTTAATTTTAAATAATAATAATATTAAATTAAATTAATCTATCCAGCCCACCAAACCCTCATCCCCACCCACCACCACTCTCGTGCACCCGTTGGTCGCCATCCCCTCATACAATTGTTGGCATCCATCCATTGTCGATATCTACCCTTGTAGGTATCGACGTCCAAATAACTTCACCGGAGGAAAAATAGGATTTATAGAGATAGCCAACAACTTCTTCAATGACGAAACGATCGTCGCTCAGTGACAATTGAGCATAGCAGGCTCAGAAAGTAGAGATGGAGGGAGAAACATAACGATCGTTGGAGGACATTGACGGAGCATTGTCAACGACTGAGTTGTATTGATATAATTTAAATCTTTTTTTAATTAGAAATTCAAAAACAGCCAATGGTATAATGTATAAAGTACTCACCTGAGCAAATAATTTCAATTCTCATTGTCGAAATTATTAATTGAGTTTGTGACCAATTCAGAGAACTGAGTTCGGAGATATCAATGGTGTGTGAATAGATATCTTGAATTTGTGATTCGTGACCTATTACATGTAACCTTATGGACATTGATCTATGACCAATTTTAATTGATTCGTGATAAATGGACATTAATATGTGACATATGGACATTGACCTGTTACCTACTCATAGTGACCTGTGGCCTGTGATCGTTGATCTACGACCCACACACGATGACCATTGATCTATAACCTATACAATATGGCATATAACCTGTGGAGTGTGACCCGTGACACACAAACATGATTGTGACCAATTCTGTTTGATTTGTGACTTGTAAAATATTTATACGTAATCAATGCACAATAACTAGTGACTTGGTACATGTGGCCTATGACCTATCACCACTATCAACACCACCAACATATATCAACACAACATTTAACATACACTATATAAACATGTGACCATCACCAACAAACCAAGTGCCACTACGACCACAAAATCACCACAAACCACTTCAGAAATAACCACGAAACCACTTCAAATAGCTGCAAAACCACCACATAAACTACCGCAAACCATCACAAAATTGCTGTAGAGGTGATCTGAGTCCTAATCGAAAAATTAGGAAAGTGAAATCTTAGAAATTGGTTTATGCTTCCAGAGAGACTAGAAGAGAAACAGTGAAAGGGAGAGTGTAGATCCAAAATGGTAGAGAGAAAAAGTAAAGAGAGATTAATAGAGAGAAGAGATGGAGAAACGAAACTGAGATTAAATCTGGCTATGGATGGGTTAGACGGTGGTTTGTAATTTAATTTTATAATATTTATTATTATTATTATTAAAAATATAGAATTACTACCTAATTTTTGAAACAAACCTTCAATCTGTTTTTTGAATTGTAATCTTTAAAAAACTGTGCTTGTGTAATTTCCAGTTATCAATTCAAAATAAACTAGTTCCATTTAAATTAAAATATCTTAGAAAAGAATGTTATAACATTCAAGGTAACTAATCATATGAATTAGGCCACTTGTCCCGGCTAAATAACAGATAAAATACAAATAGACTGACTTGGCAGTATATGTTTTTTATTTTTATTTTTCAAAACTGTCCAATTATGTATGGACACATGCCCATTCTGTTTTTGAGTCTGTTCATGTAGCATGATTGCAATCATGTAAAGAAGTTGGACATATGAATGGAAGAACATTGGAGGTTGATGTGATCGAAGACCATAGTGGTTTTGAACACACTGCTCGAATATTAGGCTAGTACGGACTCAATCTTTTTTATAAAAGGATTTGGCTTCCAATTTTGCTAACCTGTGTTCATTTTACGTTTTTTCACCTTGCTATATTACTAGACAAATTTGCCACCTTCTTTGACAGAATGCCACATTGCATTCTATCATTGGCCAATTTAAACAAAAAGACAGTTTTTGCACCAATCACTTGTTGTCGCGCTTTCATCTGTCATTCAAGATGTCAAATTCATCTACCAAAGTGGCATTACTCTTTTACATTAATTTTTGCATGTTTGGCTCTTGGTACATGTAATGTATGACTCTGAATGTGCATTGTATCGTAATGCGTGTTTTACCCTAGCTAATCTCTTGTAAGCACCATATGAGAATGTCGATCCAATTAATTGTCGAATCAACATTGTTGGACTATGTTACAATGCTGACCAGGATGATGTTGATTGCTGATTGGATCGACTATTTGAATTAAGGCAAAATTCGTGTTCCACTTTACAATGTGCAATGTTTTTGAAAACATGCTTCTATGAGTGGAGATCTTGCATGAGATGTTGTCAAGTGTCACCCCCACATTGTTGGACTAGCCGACCTTATAGTGGCTTCCGTCATACTCTCTAGTCTGATGGGACTTTGTAATATACTCAATGCACGTTTTGTCTCTTCAATTCACTCCGAGCTCTGGACTTTGGCTTTTAGGTTCTCTATACTTCTCTTTCTCAGTTTTATCTTCGTTTTATGAATTTATAGTTTATTTCATCCTCTAAATCTTCTTATAGATTATTGATTCTTGAATGACTAGAGTAAATCTAGTGAAGGTGAGGTATAATTGTTCTTGTGTGAACAGTTACCATTCAAGAGAGATATTCTACAAATCCTGAGTAATTTCGATTATTGGTTTCTTGAAGTTGTACCTTGGAAGATTAGGATCAAATTTAATGCAATGGTTTTCTTCCGATGATGAAAGCTTAAAAGGGGATTAGAAACTTACACTGAACCTTGTCTTAGGGCTAACATTTTTGTGTTCTTGAGGTTTTTTTTTTTGTGAGTTTTGCTTCTATTGTTTGCTTAAAA